>BQNB010013941.1:54034-73756 GCA_026074375.1 Tanacetum coccineum | reverse complement strand
ACTTAAACATTGTTTACGTATTAACGTGTGCGTCCCCTTAGGCTCAAATAAATATTCTGGACATATATTATTTACGGTGGTCATATTCTAACAGTGGCCACTATAAGGTTGTTTGCACGTAGCAGGAATTGAACTTGAGACCTCACACATTTTAGAGTGATAGTCGCAAGCCTATTTTGCCACTAATGAAGACGAGCGTTTCGCCGTTCACATCATAGCGATCCTAATTTCTGTGTTGGCCTGGGTATGGAAAAGCATCATGATCCTTATTCGACGTAAAATTTGGTTTGAGTCACATTGTGGAAGACAAATTACGTCGAAAAGGTATAACTACACGAGGTAAGTTCATACAGATACTCAAGAGTACAAGTTAAGTTTTGTTGCAACACGCGGATATGAAACTCTTTATTAATGTAAATCTAAACATTACTAGTCTAGTTCCTCGACTACTTAGCTTGCATGTTCCGCAAACATTCCAAACAAAAATCAAAAGCAGCAGAGACATCTTGTTGCATCTTCTTCAACATTTCTGGTTGATTTGGAGGCTGAGCATAATTTCTGGAGATGGTTTCGTCTAGCTTCTTTCTCAAACTTTCTAAACAACATCTGATAGTACTTTTTTGACGAGCATCTTGTTGCATCTTCCTCATTCTCTCCAATTGTTGTTCATGACCGCCACATGCGGCTTCTTGTTGCATCTTACTCAATCTTTCCAAACATGATATTATAGCAGTTTGAGCCAAACCAGAAACACGAGTGACATCTTCTTCCATACTCCTAAATAAAGCTTCATAACCAGGATTCTCCACTCCGTCAAGTTTTTTCCGTAACTTTTTCTTTATACGTTCCACAGAAGTTGTATGTTTGGAAACCCTCTCAGCAAGTTCACTCACTCAATCCATCTCCATCTTGATTGCATCTAGTTCAGCCTTAAATGCACCAATATCTCAACTACTATCCATTGTATTATTGTTCACTAATATATACCTCATAATTTTTGAAAAAAAAGACACAAAAGGCTATTAATTATCAAATGAGTGTCTTGCAGCGATTCAAGACTTCAAGTATAACCCTATAGATGCTTTTTTTTGTCAATGAGGATAAATAAAACACACCTTAATATATTGAGCTTAAAAAAAGCGTACCTTGATTAACCAAAATCGTAACTTCTCATTTTTGGAGCTTCTAGGGTTTAACTTCGAAAATATATCGTACGTGTCTATGTGGTGATTATGGTCACTTATATGAGCTTTTTATAGAATAAATCCCGCAATGCATGGAATCCTACTCCAACTCTATTATCAATTTCTTATTCAAAACATTAATTATATAATAATCCCTTCTTGAATTAATTTTGATCTCCTTCATCCCCTACAATATAAAGTATTAATATTGATTAAGAAAATTCAAATTAAAGTTGGGTTCCTGTCTGCATTTAAACTGTAATAAACAAAAAGATGAGGGGTGATATATTGATATTTAACACCAGATTAGAAACTATATATTTCTAATCTATACAATTGTCAGGATACCCGGTGGCAACCGTTTTTTGCTATCCGGGTGTCCATGACCCGTTTTCAACCGGCCCAAATTATAGGATAATCTCCCCTCATATCGACATTTATTTCTCTCTCTCTCTGCAACGTGTAATACTCATACCTCTTTCTTCTCCCCTTCTCCCTGCAACGTGTAATACTCCCTGTGGGTGATTTCTCTGGTTTTATTAATTCTGTGTTTATTCTGAGGAACCACGGTCGTTTACTTTTGGTATGGTTAGTTTAATGCTGGATTCATCAAGACCGGTATGTTCTTTGGTTGAATTTTTTTCAATATATTTTTATTTTGAAGTTAGGGTTTTGTCAGAAATTAGGGTTTTGTCAGAAATTAGGGGATTTGTTAGTTTATGATTCTAGCATTTATGATAAATCTGATGGTATCAATATTATAGATTTATTTGTTTTGGGTTCATGTGTTGCATTTAACTCAAAATGGGATTTAAGGATTAGTATATAAGTTAGGATTATTTATGGAGATTTTCCCTTGCTTATGTTGTTTGCAGGTAAGGTTTTTTGCGGCTAAATATGACTTTTCGAGTGTTCTTGCAAGTATTTGGATGTTTCACACCTGTTTCTTTGGGTCGTTTCTTGGTGGGGCAAGTTACTACACTTGCAGCCATGGCAGACGTATCCTTTTTTTCGGTCCCTTGCCTGTCTGAGCCTCTAAACCAATTTTGTCGCCAGTGGAGCTCGACATTGGAGAGTGTTAAACATGGCGTTCCAAATTGTTGATACAATGTGCCGTAGATTAAATGTGCATTATACTTTTCGGGTCGATGTTTCGGAACTGCATCAGCTTTATTTCACATTCACCGTCTTCAAGGTTCTGATTAATTCAAACTTAATTTATAACTTTTTTTTATGATGTTATTGACATTTTTTAATGTTTTCATTTGGAATAGTTGATCAATGGAAGTTGTAGCACCGATTGTGGATGACAACAACACCAGCAGCCGTATTTTGTTGTTTAACAAATGGTCCTACGACGACATTCAGGTATTTTTTTTTATTTTTTATTCATTATTGTTAAATATTTGTCTCATATTTATGGCGTGTTATTTATTGATTATGTTACGTTAGCTATAAACATTAAGTATATGCAGACACATATAGGCATTCTCCTCAAATGGTATGCCTTTTTTTCTGTTGTGTACGTAGTATGTATATGGGGGTGAGGGGGGTGGAGGATGGTGGAGGGTTTGTGGGGGAGGCTTGTGGGGTTCGGTGTTGGGGGTGTGATATGGGTGGGTGGGGTCCGGGGAGCCAGTGTTTCTGGGTTAGGTGTGGCGGATCTGTGTGTGGCTGGCGCAGCATTTGGGAAGAAGGGGGGGGCGGGGGGGGTAGTAGTTGGGTGATTGGTCATGGGGTGTTCATTTTATTCTATCTGAGGGGGGAGTTCTTTGTCAGTCCTTGTGCGGGAGGTTTATTGGTCTTGGCGGTAATGTGTTTGTGTTGCGTCTCTGTCTTTCACCAATTATTAGATGCAATTTTTGTGGTAGTTCAAGGTTGGGGGCCTTTCTCCCGGTGGGGTGGGGGTGGTTTTCTGGTGTTGGTGTGTTGTGTGAGTCAGGATAGTTTGGGAGTTACGTTGGGGTGGGGGGTGGGTGGGGTTACGACGAGGACATGCAATTATTTTCTATTTAAACTTTTGATACTACCGCAATTAGTGCCTGTCGTGTTTATTGGTCATGGTGTTCACATTTTTTGTTTAGGACGGTGGTATGCAGGATTGTAGGGGTGGTTGTTCGGGCATTGGTGCACATTTAGTTTGTTGGTGATTTTATTTCATGGTATTAGCGGTGTGGGAAGTTAGGGCATGGAGTGGGGTTAGGGATTTTCGCCCCCCACAGTGTGGGGGGGGGGTTTTTTTTTCGAAGGGCAAGGGTGATGTATAGTTAATGGAGACTTTTTAATGCTGGGAGTACGGGTATGTTTATAAGACTATTTTTGCGGGGTGCTGTTCACTGGGGTTTCGGTTCGGTTGACTTACGACCCGTTAAATAATTGTTACTATGATTAATGTACTTGGGCTGTGTTAAGTTTTATTAATACGGAGGGTACGTGATTATGGATTGCTTTTGGGGATTGAGTTACGGGTGTTATATTGAGGGTATTTCGGAAGTTACGCTCGTGACCTTTCAATCGAGCTGGGTGATCCTGTGTGTACACATGTCGGCCACAACTAAAATAATAGCTTGGTCCACAGCTTACAATATATCTGGGTGTGGGTTGGTGGTGGGTTATAATACCTGTGTTTCTGTAGACGGGGTTGGAGTTTAGTATGTTTGTGTAGGAGTACGGTAAATATGCTATTAGGTTTGCATGGTTATAGTTTTTGTGACTTTTATGGGTTCAGTATGGGGTGGGACAGTTGGGTATTTTGGGGGGAGGTGGTAATGGGTGTTTATCTAGTGGCATCTATTGTGAATAAGAGCTACAATTCGGGTGAGCGGGGTGAGCATAGACGTTTATGTGGGCGGGGGGGGGTGTTATCATCTATTATTGTCGGTCATTGGGAGGTGGGGTTTGATAATGTAGGTAGGTGGGACGGGCGGTGGGGTGGGGGGTGGGTGGGGTTTTGCTACATTTAGGTCGGTTTGGGATAGTTGGGTAGGTAGGGGAGAAGGGTGACGGTAAGGTTTTCGATTGTTTGGATGGGGTGAAAATGGAGGAGTTAAGTGGTTGGGGAGGTTGATAGTGGTGGAATATATGGTGAGGTAGGTGGGTAGTTGGGGTGGGTAAGATTAAGGGGAGGTGGGTACGGTTTTGGGGATATAGGTTGTGGTGTGAGTTTGGTTGGCGAGTTGCGGTTGGTGGTAAATTTAGGCGGGAATGGGTGTGGTTTTAGTTAGGTGGTCAGTTGGGGGATTAATGGTGTCGGTCGCTGGTTATTGGAGGATGGCGTGTACGTAATGAGGTAAGTATAGGAGGGGGGGGAAGAATAATTGTTGAGTGTTACTGTGGTGTCGGGCGGACGAGATTTTAGAGGTGCGGCGGGGTTTCGTGGCATTGTTGGGTGGAGGGTCGCTAAACAGATGTGGAATATAACTGATGTACTGATGGGGTGATAAATTTGGCGGTCGGTTAGACCGGGAGTTTTATTTTTGGTCTTAATTTTTATTATTTTTTGGGGGAGTGGTGGTTGGGTGGGGGTTAAGAAGTGGGAGTGGAATGTTATGATTGGGATTGATTTGCAGGTTTATTGGGGGATTCATTTAATCGTATTTGGGGGGGTTTGTTTATGGTTTATTGGAAATGGACAGAGTGTGTTGTGAATTTCCAAGTAGTTCTGGGGGTCTCTTACATGAAAGGCTGAAGAGGTTGGGGGATTTATACATTTCCAGTCCTGTAATGGTGACTCTAAACATGAAGTGTGATGGGGAGGTGCGGATTTTTTCTTATCCAAGTTGATCATGCATGTGAAATAATTAACACCCCATTCTAATATTCTACCTCTGGATTTTACTGAGGTTTGGTGGGAGGCTATGGTGAGATGATGGGATTAGGGGTTGGGTGGTGACTACTTACTGTGTGTACTATGGGTCATTTGCCTGGGTGTCGGGGGAATACTATCAATTGGGAAAGGGGAGGTGGGAGGGAATAACAAGACATTGTCGTTCTACTGTTTGTACTACTCTTATGTTGTTGTTTGGTTTAAGCGTGAAAATACAAGGTTTGCCTTTTTAGAATTTATTTAGATGGTTTTGACGTACCATAATAAGTGTTTAGACCTCTTTAAAAAGAATTTTGTAGCACTCGAGTAAGCACTCGCTAAACATGTCATTATATTAGCGTATTACTTAATCTACGCCTAATTTGAATCTTATTGCTAAACTGGTTTATTGTAACATTTATACTTTTATTCGTAATGCAGTCTGTGTCAATCATAATACTAACTTAACTGTTTAATCATAATATGTTTTTTATTTTTCGCATAACTTAACACTATTTTACAAACTTATCCTTTTGCGCAGATGCTTTCTGTCAACCCGCTTACTACTAAGCTGATTTTTAACCATGTGTTTAGAAACTTACTTTAATGGCTCTGGGATATATTTTTGCTAGAAAAGTAGTACATGTTTGCTTAATCGGATTTTATAAGGCAACATATCAACGTTTATGCTAGATTATTTTTCTATGATTTTTCAAAGTGGGTTGCAAAATTTCTGCACACTATGTATGGTATCGTTTCTATAAAACATAGTCTCTTCATAATATGACCCAGAACCCAATGTAAGTTATTACAAAAACTGTTTACCAAAACATTATTATATGTCAATCTTATTAAACCAATAATGTTGTAGGCCATTTATTTCCTTCAGGCCACTTAAGCCAAAAAATTGCTATTTATGGTGTTATATGAAGCTCTAGCCAAAAACTACCTCCTTTATTGATTTCATATACATGAACTTCATCACAAAAAACCATTGGAATTCCTTAATTCTCTAGACAATTACTCTATCAACTCATTAATTCTGAATTTTAATCATTATTTAACTCCATAAACCCATACTTAAAATGATCAATTGATCATAAACCCATATTACTTAAACAGGATAAACCATTGATTTAAATTCTTCATTAACCATATCTTTTAACTTAAAGCCCCCAAAAAATTTCTAACATGATCTATCTCTGTATTTAATTCATACCTTTGATGGGGGATTTATTTAGGCAGTCTCTTGTAGCATCATTATATCTATCAACAAACTCTTCAAAGAAATTCATCTTGTATCATCCTTAATTGTTGATTTCTTCAATTTTAGGTTTTCTAGCTCTTCCCTCCTTTTGCTCATGTGATAAACACGACTCTGCCAACACACACATATACGTGTGTTTTTATGGATAAATTCTGGATTTATGAGTTATCAAGACCCAAGGGCATTCATGTAATTTTAGTCTCTAAATATAACTTTGCACTTATGGCAAAAATGGTCCCTCAAGTTCTGTTCTTTAATACTTGGGCCACATAATACTTTCTAAAACCATTTACCTGATATTTATACTTATAGTTTGACTAACCAATCACGTAAAACATTCAAACTTATAAAGTCGTAGTCAAACTTATGCAATGACATTCTGGTAATAAAATACCTAAAACCCGGTTTGAGGGTGTTACAAATATCCCCTACTTATTCCGTTCGTGTCCTCACGAACTAACTCGGGGTGACTATTTAGGCATGTATTACGTTTGGGCATTAAGTCTCCCCTACTTAAACTGTACTTATCTATTTCATTTATGTTATTCTGACTGTTCTATCTGACCATAAGTCTTGCCATAATATCTTTTGAACTTACTTGGTACTCCTTACTCTGAGTTTGAGTCTGAATCTAAAACTTCTAAAATTTACTATATACCAAATGCCTAATTCTAGGTAAGGCATTTCTAAACCATTTTTTATAAGTACTATTTTTGTCTATTTGTTCATAAATCATCTATATTCTAAGGATCATATCTGAATTGCTTACTAATTCTGCTATGCTATTACGATGCTACTTTTCTGATCTGAATCTGAGTTGTTCTGTTCTGCTAATCTATATTACTAATGATATACTATACCTTACTAAAATCTGAGTTGTTCTTGCTATTATATAATAACCGATATATGAGACTGTAATAGATGAGACTTATACATTTCTATCCGCTTATACTATTCATGGTCGTATGATTCTGATTCTAAATTTGACTAAATCATGATTCTATTCAGTTAAGATTATGTCTCATCTACGCTTACTGTTGAATAAATTTCCTCGATACATTATATGATCCCAATAAATCCATGTTATATGATGTAACTATTATCACGTTGGCCAAACGTCATAACACTCGCATCACATAAACATGTCTTTATTGTCATCATATTCTACCTTGATTCGTTAATAAAGCTATCACTCTTGAATCATGTTCTACTATCATGTTAATCTGCTGCTATCTATGTACTTTTGTTCATGCATTCTGTTACTAATCGCATACCGTTGCGAAACATGACTGCTGATTAAAGCAAACTATGCATGCTAAGTCTGATTCTGTCATTCTACACTTCTTAACATGATATTTTGGTTCTAATCATTATTCATGCTGCTTTATGATAAGTGCTTAATTACACATATCTTTTACCTCTAAAAACGAGCTTAAATGACCAAAAACAGACAAAAACTGCCAAGACTAAAACCTGCCCCAAATATTATGTTTGTTTTTAGCATTTGTTTTGTGCAGGATTTGGTTATCAAACAAAAAAGGACAGAGAAAGAAAACAAGTGCCCAAATGACAAAATCTGAGCATGGAATATTGGAAAAAAGACTGTGAAAATCCAAGGCCCTAGACCACAAGAAATAAGTCAATGTCAGATGTCAATACAGGAAGAATCAGCAGTCGAACCGTGAGACGGAACTGAAGAAGACTATTGGATGAATCTTAACCCATCTGATGGGCCGGGAAGGGAGTAAAGCCCAATAGTATAACTATGAAAGAAATTATTTGTGGAAGACCCTAAGATGGGGCCCTCAATCTAATTTACAACAGCCCATTTGTGTGCATTTGACAAAGACTGTGAAGACTTTGAAAGGGCCCAATCCCATAGGGCCCAGTTACAGCAATCTCAGCCATTTGTACACACAAAAATACCCCATTCTTAACCCTTATTGGCTTGGAAATAGCTCAATAACAAACCTGTACCTTAATTGGGCCATAAACCCCATACCACAGTGGGCCCCAAATAACAAGCCCAAACACAAAAACCCCAAGCCCAATAAACCTTTTTACAAAATCCTTAGGGACTAGAATTGTCCATTTTTTAAAAATATAGGTTTTAATAGACAAGAAAAATGGTTTTTTTTTACTATAAAGAGGACTGTGAGGAAAATTGCGCAATTTTTCCTAACTTTGTTTTCCTTTTAAAGCCCAGGGTTCTGACTGAATCTGCCATTTCCAAAACTTCTTTATTTCTCTTTTTATAAAACCACAGGGACCAATAATGAAATTACCCTAACCTCCTTTTATTCTTTTAGTTATAAAAACAGAGGGACCAAAAGTGTCACTTTTTTTAATTCTCTTTTTATAAGTGTTTTTCGGCCTTAGAAAGAATTGAAAAGAGAGCCAAAGAAAAAGGATGGGTGGGGGGGCTACTCTTGGCCCTCCTTACCCATACTTCTCTTTAAACCCGTTAACACCTCGCCATAACTAGTTATCCCTCCTACACCGTTTACCGCACAAAAACCCAAACCGTCACTTCCATGAGTTTTAGCTCGTCCACCACCCTAGTACACTTCCCAGTCTCTACCTCTAACCTTTTCCCACCTCCTCATTACACCTTTAACACCTTCCCTGTTGACAATGTACAAAAAAAACCGCACCCCTTCAATGGTTGAGATGGGTATAGAAAAAGAAATGGAGGGCTAGGTTGATGGAGAAGAGACATCTGCACTCTCACCAGCAAACCACAAATATTTCTCCCCAAGACCAAGTTATGGTGAGATGCTTTGGACTGCTTAATAAAAGCAAAAAAATAATGCATTTTTTTAGCCGAGGAAAGACCCACACCAACTTTTTACTTAAGTTTTTTTTAGTGTAATTTAAATTCAGTCTTTCTTTTAAGCATTTTAATGTAATTCAGCTTGTACCTTACGAATTTGAGCAATATATTTCAGTTTTCAAGTTACCTTGCTCTTTGATTTCAAATTTAAGCAAATTTTACATCATTAAGCTCTCAATAAGCTCATGTGAGCTTATTACCTGTTTTTAATGAATCATTCACTTGTTCTCATCATTTTACATTCATCATTACCACTTGAGTTCATTTGATCAAGATTTGGCAGCTTAATGAAGAAATAAGCTGAAAATAGCTTATTGAGCTTAAAGCTCTGGTTTAGAGGCTTTGGAAGCCACTTAGGTTCATAATTTGAGCCACTCACTCTACTAGAGTGGCTCTAGTCCTGAGACTCCATAACTTTCAGGTTTCACTCTTTTAGATTCATTTTAGCTTAAAGTTGATCTTTTACACTTGCTTATTTCTCATCATTCTAGCTTATTTCTTTGTAAAACATGTTGTTTAAGTTGTGTAGTTAGCTGTTTTTAGTTTTCATAAGAATTAGTTGAAGTAATTTCACTTTTCTAAAATTCTGTCATAGTGGTAGTATAAGCTTAGTAGAAGAACTAGCTTATTTTCATAAATAAGCTAGGCATCTTATAGCTTAAGCAGCTTTATTAAGTCATTTTTAGTAAGAGTAGATATTAGGTTTAAGCTGCTTTAGTTTTAAATAGATTTTAAGTGCAAAATATATTTTGGCAGTCAACTTAAGGCAGTGTTTGGATTTAATGAATTTGACTTGTTAAAGTCAACATTAGACTGTTATAACATTTCACTTAGTTGAGTAATGTAATATGTTCAAACTTCAAACAGGTTTTAAAAGTTAGTTAGTCAAATTCCAAGGTTTAGAGTTTAAAAATTCATTCTCAGCACCAGGGCAAAATGTCAGCTGTAAGAGGTTTAGCTTTTAGGAATTTAAAAGCATTTTAGAGTCCAAGGTTGTTTAGTACTCACTTAGTGTCATTTAGTGAAGAATTAGGTCTCAAAGTGTAGCTTGTCTTTGAGTGGATTGCCAATTGCATCAGCATCCAAATAGATCAGCAACTCTCATAATAGCAGAATTAAGTTCTTGTTTATTAAATCTTTGAAGTTTCTCATTTCCTTGTGAAGTTTTATAAATCCTTTTACCTAAGTAGAATATAGACTGCTAGTGTAGCTTATCTCCAAAATCTCAGCATTCAAAGTTCAAAAATAAGCATTTAGTTTACTTTTAAAAAGTTCAAAAACAGTTTCACTTAGACTTTGCTCTTTTTCATCTTCATTTTCTTGCTAAATTTGTTTAACATAGGGTGATTTTAGTTTAAAAACTTTTAGTATACATCTTAAGTCTGAGTAAGTATCTTTTAGTTTCAATTTTCATCAAGTAATAAGCTCACAATAAGCCAAAATCTAAAAAGCTTGTCAAATTGCTACTTTCTGTGACAGGAAACTTACAGCTTATTTTCTAGCTTATTCTTTAGTTAAAAGTTGAAAGTGCTTTTATTAAAGTTGTTAGAAATAAGCTGTTGAGTAACTTTGTAGTTTTAAGTTTTGTCTGAAAATCACTTTTTAAATAAGCAAAATAAGCTGCTAGCGTAGGGTCTATTTGGTACTTTTCTTAAAGTTCAGGGGTGCCCGTTTTCTCTATAGTGTAAATTTTCAAATTTTAGCCCGCCTACCCTGTTCTTTCCTTTCTTACCCTTTCTACCCTGTCTTTTATAAGAAATTAATTAGTTTTAATATTTTAGTTTATAGTTTTATAAAATTAGGGTTCTTAGTTTTAATTACATAAATTAGGGTTCAATTGGGTTTTTAAAATTGGGGCTTTTTGTTCCATAATTTTTCTGCACATTTTTAGAGTTTAAAAACCATTTTTTTTATATTTTTAAGATTTAAATTGTATTTGTTTTCTTAAATGTCGCATTTTATTTACTTTCGTAATTAGTTTAATTTGTTAATTAGTTGTTTAATTGTGCCTTTAATTTTAGTAGCATAAATAAATCAAAAATATCTCTTTTCTTATTCAAATCAATCATTCCGAACGAGATCGAGGTTTCCATTGCATGAGTCGTTGGGGAAAACGACCCGGGTGATCATACTTCTTCGAAAAATCTAAAAAATCAAAAAATAAAAAAAAAATATTTTTATTTTTTATAAAATTTTATTTTGTCATTTGTGTTAGGAGAAAAATATTAAAACATTTAGTATAGTTTTAATTTTCTTAATTCAGTCTTAGATCCGTTATACCGATAGTGCTTCGTTTTACCGTTTCTTTTCGTTTTACATTCAAACGACCTCCGTTTTAGTTCTAGTTTTTTTTATTTTTCAAATTAAGTTAATTAGAATTTAATTTTGATTTTTAATTTAATTTAGCATTTATTTTCTTAATTTTTAGTATTTAGGATTTCCCTATAACTAATTTTGTTTCCCGTAGTTTTTAAGATCCCCATTTCCTATATCTGTTTCCCGTAGATTAAATTAGGTTTTATTTAATTAATTTTAGTTGTATCAGTGTTTCCATCATATCTAAATATTATCCATCATTCAATTTCTCATCAAACCAGGATTACTTTCAATTGCAGCCTCGTTGGGACATACGACCCGGGAATATCTCTTCCGGAATCTTTTTATAATTGATTCTTACCACTGTCTTCGCAATCTATGCTAGAGAGACAGTAGTGGCCAGCCCCTCAATGAAAACATCCACACCTGTGACATGCAGGGGCACCTCATCTGCAAATGGGTTCATGAGTAGGAAAAGTTTGGACGGTAGGTCCCATAATTGTAATTGTTAATGAAGTTTGTGGTTGTTAATTTGTGGGGGTGATGTATGTGGTTTCAGAAATAGATGTTTGAGTTGATGTATTGGGTGTGGTTGTTTCAGTAGATAGAGCCATGAGGGGTGGGTATTAGGGATCAGATGGGAATCTTTCTGTTCTTCACCATGACCAGTTTGGTCAATAATAAATGCATAGTGGCAAATAATGGTGTTTCCTATCATTAAATATCCTTGGTAACCACTTCTCATGTTATCTATACATTTTGGCTGTAAGGGTAGGAGTGTATATAATTTCTTTTGGTGGATGAAAGTTACTGTTTTACATTGGATTCTATAAGTTTTGATTTAATCTTGGAGATTTTAGAAAAATTACTTTGATGTGCATGTTTTTCACATTCTTAGAAAAATCAATTTTGTAATTTGTACGGCCATATTGTCGTGGAAAAGTTATAGTTTGCTATTGCGTTATATATTGTCTTATTCGTGACCAATAGATTTTGTGGGGTCTTTGTATGTATGTTGATTGGTTTGGTTGCTTGTACGGCCACTCGTGTGGATTATAGGGCCTGGTGGTTTATGGGAAGGTTTCAGTTGTTTTGTGAAGACATGCTTGGTGTGTGGGGGTTTTTGTGCTGTGGGGCCGGTTGGTTGGGGTTGTAAATACGTCTGCTGGAGTTGGAGGGTGTGTTTGGGAAGTTCTGTGGAGTGTGTGTGTTTGGAGGGTGGTTGGGGGGGCAGGGAGGATGAGTATGTCTGATATTTTCCCTAATTATTGAAGAAGTTGGTGGTTCAGTTAATTGTGGGGATGATGTAAGTGGTTCGGTAATAGGTGATTGAGTTTATGTATCTGGGTGTGGTTTTGTAGATGGAGCCATAAGGGGTGTGGGGGGATCCAGCTGGGATTGTTGATCCTTCACCCTAACTAGTTTGGTCAATAACAAGCATAGTAGGAAATAAAGGTGTTTCCTCCCCAAAATATCCCTTGGTAACCCTTCTCATGTTACTAAACAATTTTGGTGTAAGGGTATGAGTGATATAAATTCTTTTGTGTGAAGAAAGCAACATTTTCCTTTTGTTCAAAAAGATTTGACTAAATCTTGGATACATTAGAAATTTACTTTTATTATCCAAGTTTTTCATCATACCCTTAAAAATCAATTTTGAAAAATTAAAAGTCCTATTTGTAGCCAAGCAAATTATAGCAGTTGCTATATTACTACTAAACTGTTCCCAAGCTATTTTCTTTGGACTTAAACAATGAAGAATGGTATGGATCATGAACTTCCACTGAGGGGAAAATGGCCTTTTTGAAAAATTAATTTATCAGAAGTAATGGCATACCCCATCAGTGAGAGTTGGTCAAAATTTTTAGTATTTGATAATGAATTGAGACCACCAGCATCTGCTAATTGGAGATATTTCCTAACAGATGCTATAGTAACAGTTTTAACATGACCATCGATTGTGGCAGTTATTTCTTGTTCCCCATTATCAAGTGTATTGACAGTAGCAGTCTGCCAAAACTGTTTGATGTGAGAATCATAGATAGTAGGATTTTCAGAGAGAGCAAACCTGATGTGAGAAGCATTTAGAAAATACACTATCTGATGAAAGCCTTCACTTTCATATGTTTTCTCCAAGAGAGCAACCATGTTGTGTTGATCACAGTACTTCAAATTTGCCATTGTAGATTATGAAAGCAGTTGAAACAGCAATATTCGAATTAAGTGTTGGGTTTAGGTACGCGTTTGAAAGTTATGTATGTTGGGTGAAAGAAATTGAGATTTTATATAGAAAGCGCTTATGGTTTTGTTTGGACCGACTGAATAAGATTGAATCTTAATCTTGAAGAAAGCTTATAAGGGACAGAGAGATTAAGAATTATTTAAATTATAGACCCATATAAGCGAAATATTTGGCAGAAATATCTCAACGGCTATATTTAATTACCAAAAATCGGTTATGCTCTAAACAGTATTAACGGTATCCCAGCAGTACTAAGTTAAGCCTAGCAGTATTAATATTTGGCCTAGCAGTACTAATTGCTGCTCACCAGTACTAAGAGTTGTCTAACAGTATTAACTCTTTCTGCAATAATTATACACCAACATGCCTCTATTCATCACAAGCACACTAGAAACAACTAGATAGACATGTGAGAATTCATGAGGAACCATATTTATATACAACCCATGAATAGAAAGTAGATACTGGTAAGAAAACCATTGTACAAAGTTCCATCAATTCATTTAGTTTCATATTGTCCTCCCCACTTCTAAGTGTGTTAACTCTTGAGAGATGTGGATCATTGGACTGTTTAGATGCAGCCTTAAACCTAGTTTGAGCTTCTGCACTCCCTAATATGGTAACTTGGCACCTGGGACCACTACCTGAACCAGTTCTCTGAGGAAGAGACTCATTAAGTGTTGCCATGGATTGGGTCCTATTTATGTTACCATTGTCCTGCTCTACCTCTAAGCTAGAAGCAGTAGTGGCAGCCCTTTTCTTTCTGTCTTCCCACTCCTTATAGACTGTCTCATCTGCAACAAGATGAATAAGTCCACTAGACTAAGATATCTTAGTAGTCCTTTTGGCTTTCCTAGGTTTGTGGGTCTTTTTGAGTTGAGATAATGATAAAACAGTGATTGGTTCTTCATTAGAGAGTTGAGCAGATGTGGATGTGTGTTGGGGATCAGTAGGTTGTCCTGACCCTTCACCCACTTATGCTTAATGATACATTCCCTTTCATCCAATCTTAATTAACCTCCCCTCAAACAACATGATAAGTGTAGTATACACATATCCGTTTTGTACCTAAAATGACCCAATTAAACCCAAAACAGATCAAAAATGGCAAAAATATACTTGTATTTGTGTTTTATGTGTGCAGGTGTGGATCAGTCAAAAATCACAAGAAAACAGTCAAAAAACGGGCAAGCACGGACACGAGAATCAGAGTGAAACACTGGATTTTTCACAATATAGATTGTATTTTCATTATCAATGTAAATATTGGTGTTCATAAAGTTAAACCCATAATCAAGCATTTGATTTTGTATCCATAACACCTGTCCACAACAATTAGTAGCAACAACATACTCTGCTTCAATTGTTGAGTTGGCAACCACTGATTGCTTTTTTACATTGCCATGAAATCAACCTTTTGCCAAGAAATTAACAACCTTATGTTGTGGATTTCATGTCAAGACTAGCTCCAGCATAATCACTATCTAAAAAAGCTTCCAAGTCAAATGGTGAATCCCTAGGATACCAAAGGCCCAATTTGGGTTGACCTTTCAAGTATCTAAAGATCCTCTTCACAACATGAAGATGTGAGACTTTAGGAGTAAATTGGAACCTTGCACAAGCACAAACAACAAACATTATATAATAAAAATAACATAATTAAAGATGTCAGTGAGCACTAAACTGTCAAGTACATCAATGATCCAATCATTGATCTGTATAGATGAACATCTACATCCTCAACTTCTTCATCCTTGAGCAATGCGTTGTTATTCTCTATTGGAGTGCTTGATGTTTTTACTGAAGAGAAATCAAATTTCTTCAATATATCATCCACATACTTTTCTTGGCTGATGAAGATTCCATCATCTCTCTGCATGACCTGCAACCCTAAGAAGAAAGTGAGCTCCCCCATAGAACTCATCTGGAACTTCTTGTGCATCAAACTTTCAAACTTTGTACATAAAGACTTCTTAGTAGACCCAAAGATGATGTCATCTACATACACCTGCACTAACAGGATATCACCTTTGTCCTTCTTGATAAAAAAGTCTTATCAATGATTCCTCTTCTAAATCCATTTGCTAATAAGTAGGTAGACAAGGTCTCATACCAGGCTCTAAGGAGCGTTGATGAGACCATACTAAGCCTTTTCTACCTTGTAAACCTTTCAGAGAACTATGGATCTTCAAAACCAAGAGGTTGGCACACATACACCTCCTCTTCAATAGTACCATATAAAAAGGCACTCTTCACATCCATCTGGTACACAATGAACCCCATAATTGATGCATAGGCCAAAAATAACCTAATTGCTTCTATCCTAGCAACGGGAGCAAAAACCTCATCATAATCAATTCCTTCTTCTTGGGTGTAACCTTGTGCAACCAGTCTTGCCTTATTTCTAACTATTATCCCTCTCTCATCTTTCTTGTATCTATATACCCATTTTGTTCTAATGGCATGCTTGCCTTTAGGTAAATCAACCAATCTCCAAACCTTCTGCAAACTAAACTGTAGCAACTCATCTTGCATTGCCTCTATCCAGCTTAGATCTATCAAAGCTTGTGCCACCTTCTTGGGTTCTATTTGTGAGAGAAAACATGCAAATAAATAGTTTTGATAATCTTTGTGATTTGTCCTCCTCTACTTTTTGATGTAACTGACCATAGCATGTTCTTCAAAAATCTTGGTCATCCTCCTTGTTTGAGTAGCTGAATTTATGTTTCCAATGATCTGGTCTTTAGGATGATCCTTGTGTATTCTGGTTATGGGAATAGGACTGACATTCATGGTTGTTTCCAAGTTGTTAAGGTCAGCCTTTGCACCCTTATCTTCATCATCATATGCACCACTAAAGATACCAGTATTTAGAAGATCAGCAGTATCCTCCTAATCAGGCATAAGAGGATCAGTTGGAAGATCATCAGCATTAGTAAAACTTTCCCCAGCGGCACTAACAGATGGACTAACATTAGAAACTCTGTTAGTGCTGTTAGCATAACCTTGCTTTTGTTGAACAAGCAAATTATCCAATTTAGCTCTAAAATCTTGCACATTCTGGTCACCTTCTTTATTTGAAGCTCCTCCTTCCTTCTCTTGACCATTTCTTTCACCCTCATTTGCTGGTTCTTCATTAGTCTTTTTACCAGCATCATCAGCAAATGCATCCTTTGAGCTCTGTGGACTATCATAAAGTAATGGTAGCAGAATATATTGTTGATTAGATACTACACCAACATTATACTTGATACATGCATTCTTATTAGTTTGATTCCCTGCAGTAACTAGCTCATAATTCATAGAGTTTGTTAGTAAATCAATATCAAAGAGCCAATCTGGTCCACTCCCTACAATATTGGGTTTGTTTTCAAGAAAGGTTATGTGCATGTTCTCCTCTACTTTCCTAGTTCTAGTGTTAAATACCCTAAAAGACTTGCTATTTATATAGTATCCAACAAAGAACCCCTCATCAGCCTTCTCATCAAATTTGCCTAGGGGATCTAAGGTATTAAGAATAGTCACAGGACACCCAAAAGGTCTCATAAAACTTATACTAGGTGATCTACCATGTAATAGTTCATAAGGTTTCTTGTTGTGAGGCTTGGTCACTAAAACCCTATTCTGAACATAACAAACAGTACTAACTGCTTCAGCCCAAAATGTAGTAGGTAATAATGAATCTGCTAGCATAGTCCTAGCTGCCTCTATTAGTGTCATATTCTTTCTTTCAGCAACTCTATTTTGTTGTGGAGTTCTGGCAACACTAAACTCCCTCCTAATCCCTTTCGTCCCATAGAACTGGTCCATGTCATTATTTTTAAACTCAGTTCCATTGTCACATCTGATGATTTTAACCTTATGATTTATTTGGTTTTCTATGCCAGTTATAAAGGTTTTAAGGATACTCCTTACAGATGTTGGCCCAAATAAGTCCATATGCAACATTTGTAAGGGTTGGCTGATAGAGCTCACAAGCTTGGGCTTACAAGAGGCTTTGTGTTGCTTTCCCTTCTTACAAGCAACACAAGTATAGTCATTTTCAAAAAGCTTTGAAGGCAATCCTCTTACAAGGTTTCCCCTCACAAGTTTGTTCATAGTTTTAAAGTTTATATCACCAAGCCTCTTATGCTATAAATTAAACTCATCTATTGTAGCCTTTGAAAATAAACAAGTCAAACCTCTGAAGGAACAACATTCTTTATATCAAAAAAACTATACATGTTGTTTGTCTGGGAACTTTAAGCAGACTTGACTTTCATCAATTAGCTGTTAAAAATTAGGAGAGTTAGAACATAGGACATTCGGTTCAGTGAAAGAAGAACACTGTTTTTCTTGTCACACAATTTGTGAGGTAGAGAAAGGAGATTTTAAACATTGTAGTTCCTTTACAAGTTATACGTCTTCTAAAGTATATAATTTACCAATCTTAATTTTCCTTTTCAGTAAGATTGTTACCTCCTTTAGGCTCCTCCAAATGAAACAAATCCACGCATCATCTCTGTTGATAATCTGTAAAGAAAGAACGCTGTTTCCAAAGTCATATGCCAGATTAGGAAGCATCCACTGTCAAAAATTCCTTGATCCTGATAAAAAAGGTTTATGCTTTTTACTTCATAGTGGATTGACCTTGCACTCAAAATGAGAGAATTTGTTTCTCTAGGGGGACCCAAAGCCAATTACTGATCTTTTGAGTCTGCCTTGTAGTTAACATAGTCAAATCTTTTAAGCATGTATTGATCCAAAATCGTTAGGGTATGCTGTTAAGAGGATATGGGCACTAAAGTTGCAACTGTTTTCAAATTCTTAATCAATTGAGGCATTGTTTAATGGGAGGTTCCTTATTTCTACAACCAATAAGCATGGATGAAAGTAGGGGTGAGCATCGGGTCAAACCCGGACCGGACCGGCGTTACCCGACCCGGACCGAAGACCGAGAATGCCAAATCATAAGGACCGAGACCGGACCGATGACCACTCGGGTTCGGTCGGTCTTAGCTCGGGTTAAACGGTCCAGTCCTCGGTTTTGGACATGATGGACCGAAAGATTTGCAAGACCCAATTATGACATTTTATTTGACGTTATTTACTGCATAAAATCAATTTGTAACTCTAATTTTGCATACTAAACTGAGTATATAGCCACCAATGTAGATAGAAACCAATATGCTGCATCAAATCAATTTGTAACTCCAATTTTGCATACTAAACTGATTATATAGCAACCAATGTAGATAGAAACCAATATGCAGCTTCCATATTATCCTCGCTTGCATCTTTCAAGCCGAAGCATCCCAATGAGCATTATAGCCAAAAAGCTACATGTTTTACATGTTTTTATCCGTTTAAAAAATGTAAAATAGATTCAATATATTAGATTGTACATGTTAAATGATCTTGAACCACTTATATGACAAAACAGGTTATATAGATTTGAGCACGAAACAGATTCTACAAGTCGAAAATGGTTAAGAAAATAGTCGAGAAATCGAAAAACAGATTATTTTGAAGTAGCATGTAAAGCCTTTCTTAACTGCTAGGAGGAACAAGAAATGTAGCATTGTCTTGGTATATGATGGTCTACTTTATTTTGAGTTCCTGTGACAATAGAGCATTCATTTCCCATCACTACACATCAAAACTAAGACTACAAACTACAAAGGCCAAAAAAATGTCACAATAACAGTAGATTAGTAGAATGTCACAGTACAAGACTACAAGCATAAACTTGGCCACAAGATTAGTAGAATTTCAGAAACATAAACTTGGCCACAACATGAATGTGACAGTAGCAAAACAAGAAACATAAAAAGACTAAAACCAAACAAGAACAAGAATGCCACAGTATCAAAACAAATAAAAGTTTTCCAGTAGCATCAACATGAATGTTACAGTCACAGTAGCAACTTCAGTCATAGTAGCAACTTCAGTCACAGTAGCAACTTCAGTAGCATCAGTCACAGTAGCATCTCGTCATCTTCAGTAGCATTGTTCCAGTTCCAGTAGCATTTCTCAATCAAGCGATATACCTTTTCCATTGGCTCCCTTTAGTTTGTCCAACGCCTCTTTCATTTC
>BQNB010013941.1:5701-53505 GCA_026074375.1 Tanacetum coccineum | reverse complement strand
GTGCCAGTCAAAGCCGTAATAGATAAAGGCTCAGATAAAGGAATAAAAATGTTGCAAAGTGCCAATACACGGTTAGCAAGGTTTTCCTTAATCTTCTGACCCTGAAGTTAGAAACATCCATCGATTCGGTTTTCGGTTTTTTTTGGTTCGGTTCGGTTTTTTTTGGTTCGGTTCGGTTTTTTTGGTTCGGTTCGGTTTTCGGTTTACTCGGTTATTTCGGTTTTTCTGCTCACCCCTAGCCGGTGTAGAGCATGGGCATGCTGGGCTGTCGCCCAGGGCCCACAAATAAAGAGGGGCACCATTTCTTATGTAGGGGTGTCATCCCGAATATTGAACCGAACCGAACCGAACCGAATTGGATTTCAACCGAACCGAACAGAAAACCGAATTTGAATTCGGTTCGATTTTCGGGTTGACCCGAGTAACCCGAATTACACTATTTATTTAAAAAAAATATGAAAAAACTACATAGATATTTAGCAAAAAAAATTATTTCAAGAATAAAAAGTGTTTTTATTGTATTGATGTTTTTATATATATAAATATGTAAAAAAATATATATATTTATATAAATTCGGTTTTTGGTTCGGTTCTCGGTTCAGACTGCCAAACCCATATCCAACTCGAAAACCGAATTCGTAATTCAGTTTTGGCAAATTCGGTTCGATTATTAGTTCGGTTTGGTTTGGTTTTGGTTTTTGGTTTTTTCGGTTTTTCTGCTCACCCCTACTTCTATGTCCAGTGTATTTATATATGTTAGTCCAGATTCTTTCAGCCCAAACTAAAATATGTCTGGCCCAAACTACTAATATATAATTAGGACCGTTCAAGCCTTCTTTTCAGACCTACTTAAAAAACTGAACATAACACGTCTAGAGAAAAGACAATTATTATTTACAAACCTTACATGAAGAAAAAAGCCACGAACGATAACCTGTTTTGGTTGATCTTCGTAATATGACGGTACTTTATTTTTTCTTTTCTTTTTCTTTGTCATGCTATGGAGTAACAAGTTTATCTAAGCCATGTGTCTATATTAGTTTTATTCAGTTTTTTAGTTATAGAATTTTGCTTTGAAGGATGCAAGACATAAGCACTATATAATTAGTTGATTACATTTTGTATCTAATATTTTCTGGATCCGAATTGCAATTTTTGTTGGGTGATAATAAATTCAGGCACATGCATAGTAAAATAACACATTTGAGAAAAATGCATGATACGTGTACTTGCAATAAATGAAATGCACTTGATAAAAATGAACATTTTGCATGTGCAACATCTAGAATAATAAGGATATATTCCTTACGTGTGGGCTACCATGAAAAAATAAGCAATACACCATATGAAAGCATTAAATTTTGAATTGACAGATTGTCAAATAGGAAATAGGCAATGATGAGAGATTCCTTATCAAAAATATATTTATTCAATATCAGAATATATTCGTTGTAACACCCCGCACCGAAACGGGCCCAAATGTAACATTTACAGAACCAAAGCGTATGAAAGCGGAAGACTTTACTAAAAAACTGGGCAGATAAAATTTCACCAATTACTAAGGAAAATACAAAGTCTATACATGAAGGTCTTCTATGATAGCAACAGATCCAAAATCACTTCTAAACATCTTATAGTGTAGAGGTGGTATGCTAATCCCTGAATATGGTCCAATATGAGCTCCTATGCACTCTTCACTCGTATCCCAAATTCCCTTGGTTACCTGCCGCGAGGAAAAGAAATGCGGCTGAGCTAAAAAGCTCAGTGAACAGATATACAAAACAGATATAATCAAAGCATATAGATCAAGCATACATAAGTAAACGAAATAGAATCACCATAACCTGGGTAACAAAGATCTCATATATCATAAGAGCTGAATGAAATAAGTGTCCAACGAAAATAGGCAGCCAAACGAAGTAGGTAGCCAAACGAAATAGATACCCAAACGAAACAGATAGCCAAACGAAACAGATAGCAAACAAAACAGATAGCCAAACGAAACAGATAGAAATGCCCTACGAGCTCGAAACAAAAGTCTAAAGCATGCCACACGCTTAGACTAAATAATCCAACATTCATCGTATCATATCATATCATATCAAATTGTACATGGGAGCTGCAGACTCCAGATGTACCCTACAAAATGTGAAATGGGGTGTTGGCACCACACTGATCCATTCACCAAAACGAAACTAAACGAAGTACCTAGGATGCATCCATACGCTCCTTACAAATCAAATCATATATGGCCAAGTGCATAATAGAGCACACAAAACAAAAGGGAGCGCCGTGGACTGATCACACCGCCACAGATCGTGTCACGCCATTGGTGCCTCAATGACGCGGCCATGGTACCTCCATGGCTAGTTAGCTCGGGCATCGAAACAAAACAAAGGGTTCATATAGCATATCGAAACGAAACATATTATGTCCAAAAAAAGAGATCATGTCTAAACAAAACGGATAAGTTCATATCATCGCAATATCAAATGAAGCATGTATCAAACGAATTCAAAGGGCTCAACGAAGTTATCAAATAAGGTTGCAACAAATAACGAATCATAGGATGGGAAACATAAATAGGGATTTCAGCGAGGCAAATAGATACGGAGCAAAAGTCATGAGAATCCTTAAAAGAAAGGATAGAATATCTGTACGAATAACAGAATGAACGAAGCAACGCATAAATCATAATAATAGTAAAGAGAAGCATCTACACGAATTAACGAATTATTTATTACCTATTTACATAAACTGATTACCATTTTATTTCTTCCGTTTAAAATAATAATATATATATGTTACCAAACTTAGTTGTTGAACTCAATAGTACGATTTCTTGTACATTTAAATGTGATAATTACAAGAATTTTTCAAAGATTAGTCTAATACCCCTTACAGATTAAACTTGTCCATTTACTAGGCTAGTGATGATTCCTTTTATCCTTTATATACGAAAATGAATACATATCTCATATAAGGTTGATAGAAATGAGTAATAACCAAGGCTTTACTTACATCAAGACTTATAACATATTTAATAACATTGGCATTTTTCAAAACAAGACTATATCCTGTATTTGTACGAACGAAAAATAGAGACAGTAGCTGATTGCTTTCTTTCTTTTCTTTTTCTTTTTTTTCATCAAAGTAAACATATTTCAAGCATTCAATATTTAGTATAAAATAATAACTATTACTTTTTATGGATTAACTATGTAAAATACATAGATTATATAAGTGATCAATACTTGCAAACATACATCATGCAAGATTTCATCTCATTAGTATTATACAGACATGTTCATATTATATCACAACACCATTTCAAACCTCTTAACTAGATCCATGTTTAGCTCATGTATATCAGGAATCATGTATATTTTAAGTTTCATTTGGCTATCTATTTCGTTTGGCTATCTGTTTTGTTTGCTATCTGTTTCGTTTGGCTATCGATTTCGTTTGGGTATCTATTTCGTTTGGCTTTCTATTTTGTTTAGCTACCTAACGGTTGTTCGTTTGTGCTGCCTATTTTCGTTGGACAACTTATTTCATTCACGCCTCTTAAGATACTATAGATCTTTGTTACCCCAGCGTTATGGTGATTCTAATTTCGTATTACTTATGTATGCTTAGAGCTATATGCTTTGATTATATCTGATTTGTATATCGTTCACTGAGCTTTTTAGCTACACCGCATTCTTTTCCTCGCGGCAGTACCAAGGGAATTTGGGAACGAGTGAAGAGTAGCATATGAGCACATATTTGGACCAATTCAGATTAGCATACCACCTCTACACTATAAGATGTTTAGAAGTGATTTTGGATCTGTTGCTATCATAGAATACTTTCATGTATAGATTTTGTATTTTCCTTACTAATTGGTGAAATTTTATCAGCCTATTTTATTAGTAAAGTCTTCCGCTTGTATACGCTTTGGTTCTGTAAATGTTACATTCGTGCCCGTTTCGGGGCGGGGTGTTACATTCGCGAATATTTCTGACAATATTCGATTGTGATGATTCGCTAGCAATTTCACAAGCCTATAAATACGACCGCTGAAACCCAACCAAAGGCAAAGGCAGATAATTTCTCTCTCTCACTAAATACTAAAAAACATTTCATACATTTATTATGGAACTATCATCTGACTTGACCGTCGGAGCTCAATCCCGGGGCAAAGCCTCGGGGTAAGTTCTAACGTGGATTTTCTTTGTTGAGTGATACAGGTAGATTGGTCCATCCGTTCGACACCAAAGAAAACCTCATTTGAGGACCTGCTATTTTTGGTATCATCAATTGGCGCCATCCGTGGGACCGAAATAATTCCTATAAATTCTCGTAGCTGATGTTATATGGCGGAAGAAAACCCGTTCACCATGCCGGTAGAAACCTTAGGGGATGGACCTAATGAGCCTGATCCTAAGGGATTGCCGGAAGGATTACACACTTTCCTCACCACTACCGAAAATCATACACCTGATCGTATTCCTGAAAACACATCTGAAAATGCCTCTGGAGACCCAGTCATGCAATTCGTTGTACAAACTTTTAAACAAATCAATGCTATGTATTCAACATTTTCTTTAAAAAGAAAAGAGGTCCATCCCACGTCAATACCAAACAACGATAACAAAACACAATCCCTATTAAGGAACCATGCGGCATCAGACATAGAAGTTTGATCCGACGAGCACAAAAAGCTCAAGGAATCCAAGTAAACAAAAAACCTATGGCCAACCCGATAATCCAACCAAGAAGGGGCCAAGCGGCAGTCCGAAAAACCCAACGATTCCCAAGACAAAAACATGCAACCAATGTTGCTTTTTACAGCGAGCCATTTACGTTTTAAAGAAATGGTTGGTGGCATCGCCTTTTACAACGCGAATTAGAGATTATGACATGCCAGATGGGCTGAAAGTGCCAACAAACTTAAAAACATACGACGGCACAACAGACCCAACGACCATCTATGATATTCCATGGGAACTATGAGAACGAGCATAAACTTCCAGAACTCGCATGGTGTCGTTTCTTACCACAACACCTTAAAGCGGGGACATTCTGCAAGATTCTGTACGACAACTTGTCACCAGATCATAAATCACTTTCACGAGCTAAGAGATAAGTTTTCTCGCAAAACTTTTTACATCAAGTGAGACTGATATTAAAAGAAACCCTGCAGAAATTCTGGTTATGTCGTGAGGGTGGGGGCAGTGTGACGTGCTCGTCAGTGCTTCGTCTTGGTTATCTTGGCCATTCAAATGAGTCACACATGTACTCTTGAGATGCATATTAGTAAAGGCAGTCACGGGGACGTTAGTCCAACAAGTATAAATCGAAATTGCATCACGTGACTCATCAAGCGAACTTGTATGAAGTCTCTACCGTCCTGAAGTGTCGGACAGACGAGTCATAGTGCTAGCGAGTTCTTTTCCGAAACACTTTAGCAAGTAACGGAATGCTCTAGACGCTGTAGTCGTAACGAGGGCGATTGTGCACTTATGTGACACTAACTTGAGCTCCAGAAGTTATCGTCTTGATGCGGCAGCTATATAACACAAGTCAGTCTTGCGCGTTACAAGAAGGTTGCGGCGCGTCAACTTATACACTCGGTATGGTGAGGCTACGGTGAAAGTCGTTGTGTACATCTTCAGGCAGGGGCCACATCCATTGTGTCGGGGGAGACATGAGAGTCTAGATCGGACAGGAGACATATTACTACGAACACACCAAGCATTGAACGGATAAGGGTGATGGTGATCGAGAGACTGCTCACACAGAAAACCTTGGATGTGTAATCACGACAAATGGTCTAGAGCTAAAGGCTACAAAGACACCTCAAGGAGACATAAAGACAAATATGTCCATCGTCTCAGAGTTAGACCTAATGAGCGTACCAACGTCAACAATTCCTCTTTCACCCCTTTGATTAAATCTCCAGCAGAGATATACGCCACATCCGAAGGAAAGGCAGTTCTTCGGCCTCCATCACGAATGTTCGCACCCGCTCACCGAAGAGACCGCACAAGGTACTGTGAGTTCCACAACGACCACGGGCATGACACTAATGACTGCATCGACCTGCGAAAATAAATAGAGGCGTGCATAAAAAGCGGTCACTTGAGCCATCTAGCAAAGGGTGCAAAGACACAAAATAGCAATCAAAATCCAAGTTCTTCAGGAGTCTCGGAAAGAGGGAAGAATCAGGTTGGCTGGAAACAAAAGATGGCTGAGCCTAAAGAAACAAATGAAATATTAATGACGAGCACACAATGGTCCCCAATACGCCACCGACCAGATGCATCGCCGCCAGGCACTAATATCGCGTTCTCAGAAGAGGACCCGGTTCCGGAACATTGTAATGGTGAGGACCCACTCATTATCAAAGCTGACATTGGAGGAACTGTCATACACCGTGTATATGTAGACGGAGGAAGCTCAACAGAAATAATGTACGAACATTGTTTCCAGCAACTAACCAACGAAGACAAAGCATTGATCTGATCACCAACATCACCTTTTTTTTAATTGGAGTAGGGTTTGCAGGGCAAGTACTATGGCCCCTTGGAGTCATAACTATCCCATTAACTCTTTTCGATTACCACATGAGGGGTAGCAAAACTGTCACCACAGATTTCTTGATCGTCCGAGCTCCATTACCTTATAACGTAATATTGGGACGACCGGGCATGAGACAACTAGGTGCGATTGCCTCTACAATACACTCACTCCTTAAATTCTCCACCCCGACAGGTGTAGCCATTGTCCGAGGAGACATGCCCTGCAAAGACACGTGTCTCCAAGTTTCCCGGAAAAGGGAACGAGAACCCGAGGAAGCAACCAAACTCGCATCGCCAGAAAATAAAAGTGAGAAAGAAGAAGTGGAGATAAATCCCCTTTACCCAGATCAGAAAGTCATTATTGGTACAATCCTCCAACAAAAATAAAAGAAGATTTCAAAAGCTTATTACGCGCCTAAAACCCCCCCAGAAAACATATTTGCATGGTCGCCCTTGGACATGACTGGAATACCAAGAGATCTCGCAGAACACAAGCTAAACATACACCCCAGTACCTTCCCAGTTAGACAGAAGAAGCGTGTGTTAGCCTAGCGCAATGACGTGGTTAACCAAGAAGTCATCAAGCTCGTAAAAGCAATAATTCTCAAGGAAGTCTACTCTCCTCGCTGGGTCGCCAACCCAGTAATGGTACGAAAAAATGATGGAACCTGGCGCATGTGCATTGACTTCACGAATCTAAACAAAGCTTGTCCAAAAGACAGCTACCCTCTACCTGAGATAGACCAAAAGATCGAATCCTTGGAAGGATTTAGATTTAAATGTTTTCTCGATGCATACAAGGGGTATCATTAGATACGAATGGCAGAAGAGGATGAAGAAAAAACAGCTTTCTACACGGAGCACGGGACTTTCTGCTACGAAAAGATGCCTTTCGGGCTTAGAAACGCTGGAGCGACCTACCAACGATTGGTAGATAAAGCATTTTCTAGTCAACTTGGCCGAAATATCAAAATTTATGTTAATGACATGGCGATCAAAAGCAGGAACGTTGGGAGTTTGATTGCAGATATTGAAGAAACCTTTCATACACTACGGCGCATCAACATGAAGCTAAATCTAAAAAATGTGTGTTCGGCCTTAAAACTGGTCAATTCTTGGGCCACATGATCACTAGAGAAGGAATTGAAGCCAACCCAGAAAAAGTCAAGGCCATTATCGATATGGTCTCTCCTCGAATAGTCAGTGAAGTCTAAAGCCTCAACGGAAAGCTAGCCGCCTTGGGCCGTTTCCTAGCTAAATCAGCCGAAAAAGTACTCCCTTTTTTCAAAACGCTCAATGGATCTATGAACAAGAACAATTTCCAGTGGACACAAGAAGCCGAGTTAGCATTTCAATAACTCAAACAGCACCTGCAGTCTCTCCCAGCCTTAACCGTACCAACACCAAGAGAAACGTTAATACTCTACCTAGCAGTGTCTTATGAGACAATAAGCTCGGTACTCATGACATAAAGGGAAAATGTCCAAAAGCCAATCTACTTTGTCAATAAAGCCTTGTAGGGGCCGGAAGTAAACTATCCACCGCTCGAAAAGTTAGCCCTCGCACTGGTACATACAGCACAGCGACTACGTAGATACTTCCAGGCATACACGATATGTGTATTTACAAACCAACCAATCCGACAAGTGTTGCTTAAATCAGAGAACTCTGGTCGACTGGCTAAATGGGTCATCGAGCTAGGTGAACATGATATCAAATATAAGCCAAGATCGGCAATGAAAGGACAAGTAGTTGCAGATTTCATAGCCGAGTCCTCAATCAAAATGCGCCCAAAGATATCAGAAGAAGCAACGACCACGCCAACCCAAATCCCAGATAAAACACCACTTTGGACATTATTCATCGACAGGGCCTCAAGCAGTGAAGGCTCTGGAGCCGATCTTATTTTGACAAATTCGGACAGAGAGGAAATCACATATGCCTTAAGCTTTGAATTTCCAGCCTCCAACAATGAAGCTGAATATGAAGCCTTTAATAGGCAGGATAGAGCTTGCCATCAAGATGGAGTACGCCCACCATCCGGCAATATTTTTTTTTTTTTTTTTTTGTTTTTTTTTTTTAAGTGTTTAGTGACTCACTTCTCGTGACAAAACATGTGAAAGGATCGTACAAAGCACGCGAAGAGTCGATGAAGCGATATCTGACTAAGGTTCTACACCTACAAGAAAACTTTGAAAGATTTTCAATCACACAAGTCCCTCGCTCAAGAAATAGGCATGCAAATGCACTAAGCAAACTAGCATCTTCCTCATTCGCTCATTTCACAAAGAAAGTCCTGGTTAAAGTCATCCAGTGTCGAAGCACTGAGGCTACAACAATAAATGTTATAAATGAATCAGAGATAACCTGGATGAGTGCCATCGTTGAATACCTGAAGGACGGAAAGCTCCCAGACGACCCAATCGCTGCAGAAGAATTCGAATCAAAGCGCCATACTCACTAAAGATTGGTATCTATAAGAAAAGGTTCTTAGCACCATGGCTGAGATGCATTGTCCTAACAAAGCAAAAAATAAAGCTCCAGGCAAGTACATATTTGGTCATTGCTGGATGCCACACGCGGAAGCAAGGACCATTGCCCAAAAGGCAGCTCGGCTAGGATATTATTGGCCGACAATGTACCAAGACGCGACGCATATCATCATCACTTGCCGTAACTGTCAAGAACACGCCCCAATATTGCGAAAACCACAGTATGACATGACAAGCATCTACAGTCCGTGGCCATTTTATAAGTGGGGAATCGATATAGTAGGCCATTTCCCCGAGGCACCAGGAAAAGTAAAGTCCTAGTCGTTGCAATCGTCTTCACAAAATGGTGAGGTGCAACTCCGGCACAATTACGGGTAAAAACATTCTCAAATTTGTTTGGACCAACATCATGTGTCGTTTTGGAATTTCGGGCATCATAGTAAGCGACAATGGTAAACAATTCTCAGAAAACCCATTTCGTGACTGGTGTAGCGAGCTTAATATCAAGCAACAATTTACCTCAGTAGCACATCCTCAAGCGAACGGACAGACAGGGGTAACTAACAGAACCCTCCTCCAAGGACTCAAAACGAGATTAGGAAAGTCAAAAGGCCAGTGGGTGGAAGAATTGTCAAACATGTTATGGGCATACCGCACGACAACAAAAGCAGGTAACAACTGTACCCCATTCAGTTTGGTTTACGGGTCTGAAGCTGTGCTTCCCCCAGAATTAGGGATCCCTACCTACCGCATATCTTCATATGACGAAAACAAAAACAATGAAGAACTTCACTTTAAATCAGGAGTATTCTAGAAGAAAAAAGGGAACTAGCGCAACTTCGCGCAGCCAAATATAAAACATCAAAAGGAGCAATACTATAACAAAGGTCCGTCATCGACACTCAAAGTTGGAAACTAAGTGCTCCGCAAAATGAACAAGCCGCCAATAGGGCCAAAAGTGTAACTTGATCCCACATGAGAGGGCAATATCAAAATTAACTGATGGCCAAACGTCCAGGAACGTACGTACTTGCAGACATGCATGGGAAAACAATACCAAGAACATGGCACGCTTGTAACTTGCGCAAGTTCTGTTTCTAAAAATCGAATCAATAAATCATCGTATCTCGTACCGAACGTACCATGTAAAGCACCATGTATATAAATAACATGTACGATCACTTTGTTAAATAAATTTCTTATCAAGTGAAAAAAGTTCTACTAGAATATTTGAGCCATCTGAAGTACATCTAATAGCCACAACTCTCCAGATATCCTGTAAAGTAAATGATAAATACGAGTGAGAAGCTACATAAATCAAGCTCAAAGAGCAACATGATTAAATCCAGATATTATCCCGTCATTAAAAGGGATTAAACAAGTTTGGGCCTAACAAATTCTACTAAGCGGAAATTTGAAGAAAGTTACAAAAAAAAATCGTGACAATGAAACACATGAATAATGAAGAATAATACTCGTAAAATTAATGATCAATGAAGATAAATGCAAAAGTTACAATTATCCTTTGCTCACACACATCATACTTGAAATCTTATAGTCAATGTAGGCCAAGCATAAAAAGCTTCACACGAGTACTAAATTCCTACATTTTTCAGTCACAAAAATATAAAAAGTCAATGACAACAACACACAACATAAACAATATAACTTTTATCTAGATTCCACATTGGCATCATAAAGCCATTATTTAATGCATGCATTTTTGGATACCAACAATCAGAAGTGCAAAATTTAATTCATAAGAACCTTTTGAATGCATTACACTCTTTATTCATTAATAACAACTCTTTAACCAAGTTATCATGCTATATTCAATGATAATATTTTACATCAACATTTTCATATTCGTACATAAAAAATGCATATAGATTGCTGAACACTAGACACAACTAGTACAATATTTTTCATTTAAATTTACAAGCATGAACAGTTTCATAGTTTTCGCATGAACGAACAACCTTATATATTTGCCCAACTGCTAGCTTATACCCGACATCGTACAACGACAAAACTAGCAAACATACACCCATCCGCAAAATACATATGATAAACTAGTATATTATACAAACAACCCAAAGAGTCCGCGAGCTTAAACTGCACCACTTGCGGTTCGAAGAACGAAACGAAGCACAGAGGTCGATAACTCGGGGGCGTTGGATATTTCTTTCAAACAATCCCAACTTTCCTTCTTCAAACCAGCCTCGACCTTTTTAATCTCCTCTAGCATAGTAGGGTCGGGTTCCACACGGTTCATACCACTTGCCATGGTCAGCGAAAGGTCTCGCGATTCACGCCTACCCAACTCACGCCCCTGATCAACCAAAAAGGTGCGCACCTTTGCTATCTCGTCCTCAAACTCTTGACTTGTCAGAACCTTACCAACCATTTAAGGGATGGCCTCACGCATCACCCATACCATCTCATAAGCTAGCGACTCTTTCTCTCGTTGCAAAGAAGCCGCCGCGTCGCCTAAGTCAGCCGCTTGTTGTTTGAACCTATTCAGCTCCTCAGATATGTAAGTATAGCTAGAACATGCTCCCGTATACTTAGACCTTAAATCATTGTTCTCATATAAAAGGGCATTAAAGTCGGACTCAATTTTCTGTTTCTCCTCTTGCGTAACATCTAGCTGGTCCTCACAATGACGTAGAGCACTAGTTATATCATGAATTTTCTTCTCATAATAGCTCACTGATTCATGGGACAAGGGCATAAACATGTACTCGGACATCTTACCGTGATCTTGTTCAGTCCAGGGAGTGACATCGTCAGATAAAGCAACATCATCCGCAACCGGCCCTAAATCCGGTGGAAGCAACGACGGGTTATTGGTAACCTTCTTCACAGCCCCTTGAGATCCACTAGCTTGAGCGGGTGAATTTTCGCTACTAGGACGCATGTTACGATCGCTGGAATCTACATGAGATATAAAACAATTAAAAATAAAAATATTATACATGAACAAAATACCAAGAATACAAAAAGAAATGAAATGTTCACTTACTGATCTCCATATCCGTTGAACTAATCTAGTGCCTTCTATGTAATGAAGAGAACCTACATTTATATGAGTAAAGAAAATATATAATAATCAAAAGAATTTAATACTTGTGATCACTTAAGAGCATTGTAAGTAGAAACTTATAAAAACATAGGCTGACAACATCTATAGCAAACCATGGCAATAGTAATAATTACCATGCTATGCTAGGGGGGTGATGACATGCATAGTAAAGATAACACATTTGAGAAAAATGCATGATACGTGTACTTGCAATAAATGAAATGCACTTGATAAAAATGAACATTTTGCATGTGCAACATCTAGAATAATAAGGATATATTCCTTATCTCCATAACACGTGTGGGCTACCATGGAAAAATGAGCAATACACCATATGAAAGCATTTAATTTTGAATTGATAGATTGCCAAATAGGAAATAGGCAATGATGAGAGATTCCTTATCAAGAATATATTTATCTAATATGAATATATTCGCGAATATATCTGACAATATTCGATTGTGACTATTCGCTAGTAATTTCACAAGCCTATAAATATGACCGCTGAAACCCAACCAAAGACAGATAATTTCTCTCTCTCACTAAATACTAAAAACATTTCATACATTTATTATGGAACTATCATCTGACTTGACCGTCGGAGCTCAATCTCGGGGGGCAAATCTCGAGGAAGTTCTAACGTGGATTTTTCTTTTTCTTTGTTGAGTGATTGTCCATCCAGTTCGACACCAAAGACCCTCCTTGCGAACCTGCTATTTTTGGTATCATCATCCACCTAACTTAGATGCTTTTGAGGACAATTTTTTTTTCATGCCCAGGGCATCCAAAATTCACGAGCCAGTCACATGTCGAGTGTTTAGGTATTTTTTTAGTAAAAGGAGAATTTATATTACCAATAAGAGAATAGCATATCAAAACTTATAAAGGACGTTGGACAAAGCCTACTCCCTTTAATACAAAGAAGGAAATACACCAACATCCTAACTGCAAGGATATCATACCACATACAAGTTCTTGAAAAATAAGAACCAACCATACATTATCCAATCTAATCATCTCATTCATCTAATCTGAAGTCTCAAAACAGTAGATTTAAATCAGACTAGGCAACCTAGAGAAACCACTCTTCCCTGCTACATTTCCCCTACAAAGCACCCTACCTAAACCGAAAAATACATCTTATAGCAATAGAGGCTCTGTAAGAGCATCACAAGGGGAGGGATAAAACTCATGTTCTCACTAAGATTCACCACCAATTTGCTACATTTCCAATGTATGGCGTCACAAAATGGCTAGGAGTTACTCAGGGAAACAATCCCTCTTGGCTACATTTCCAAGACTGTTATCCAACAACTTGGATCAACAGACCTGGCATCACCAAAATGGCCTACAACCACAGCAGGAAACCTTCCTTATGGTGATAAGTGAAGCCTTTAACAATGTCTACACAGCACACTGTTTAATAAGCACATTGACACAGTAGGATTAAGACAAGGAAAGGTTATTATCATCAATGTATTAGGCCCTCTGCATGTTTCTTACAAGGCTGCTACTAGATATCCAAGCCATATCCAGCATACCACTTCCATAATGTAGCAGTCCTCATAAGAAACTCCACTTAAAACTTTATATAACAAATTCCCAAACAGTCCTCAATTGGTGCAGGAATTCTTTTTGTAGAGATCACTTATCAATCACTTCACATGTTTTAAATACGAGTTACCCCAATTTGTCATTAGTTGTTACACTTGTACTGGCTAGTCCCATTCAAAGTTACTTGGCCAATCTTGTTGACCTTACTATTGAGCAAAGTTCTTTTACTTTAAGCTAGTTCAAGCTTCATTCGATGTATAAAGGTAAATAGTTGATAAGCCCACACAAATACACTTGAATCGAGCACACACCACATCAAAATAAAACGAGTTTTTAAATGTTTCGAACTTTGAAATTATTTTAAAAATAAGTTTTGTAATTTAAGAGTCTAAAACAATTGAATCTTGATAAGAGCACAAGGTACACTTCCGTGCCATGGCTCAAGCCGTGGGAAAAAGTGGTGCCACATCACCACTTTTTCCCATAACACCAAAACACCCCATAACACCAAAATCACCCTCCCTAGTTATAGCATAAGAGCAGACAAATTTAATAATAAATACAATCTATCGATTGAAACTGTTACTAGCGATTGCATTCAGGTTTGTTATTTTATAGCATGTTTAGATGAGACAAACCCTAGTTACGTATATTTATCTTTTATACTATTAAATTTTTTGACGAAATATATTTAGTGTTTAGCCGTAAGAAGTATATGATTAAGTGTAAGGTTGACGGAAGCATAAAAACCCGGTTCCTCAACCCGAACCGGTATTGAAAACCTAAAACCAAACCGGTCAACCCCGGTTTTGACCTGAACCGGTTCCGGTTCTTGGCCAAAACGGCGGTTTGGAACCGGTTTAGGGTTATCGAGTTTCTACCGGTTCGTGGACCGGTTTTTCAAACCGGCAAACCAAAACCGAACCGGTTTGAGATATTTTTTTTTTCAAAATTCGAATCTTGCTTTGTTAACCTAAGGGGACTTGTGAAGGAGCGTTTTTGTGACTTTTTGGGTGTATTGTTTGTTGTTTTCTAATTATTTTGATTATAATTGAAGGGTTTGTTAAGTGTTCAATCACAACTTACAACTTACATCCTATAGCTAAAAAAAAAACTCTCTAAAGCAAAACAATTTCATTCAATTAAGCAATGCAAGTCATTCCGCCTCAGCTACCCCCGGTTGCCATGTTCATCAAGTGCACCGACGTTTGTCAAATCCTACCAACAATCGAAACCCCCAGATTTGGAAAGACTTCAACCTAAGCCTAATGCCCGAACATCACGAAAAAGCTTAATGTGTTTTCATTTGCTTTCATTTTTTGAAAGATTCCAACTCGACGTTGAAGAATCATATCAACCATCCGCATTGTGAAGCACTAAAGAGGGTTGCGCAATCGGGGCAATCGTCTATGTCTCGAGATGGGAGTATTTTCGTGTACAATCCGGATGTTCTTCGTGAACAATTTGCGGGTTTGGTGATTCAAGAAGTTAGACAGTCAACCACTTTGACGACGAGCAAACAACGAGGGTGTTTCATAACCATTTGCAACCAAAATACAATCATGTAAGTCGCACTACTCTCAAACGTGATGCAATGAACTTATGGGTAACGGCTAAACAAGAATAATCTGGAATGGTTATCCTAAACTTATATACATGTCAACCTAACCAACTGGATGTTTGGAACCGCTCCTCATAGTCATGGGCTGCCCGGTTCTTACATATGTGTTACCGCACATTGGATTGAACCCGATACTTGACAAATGATGAAGCGGGTCATTGCATTCGAAGACTTTTTGGTTCCCCACATGGGTTGTGCTTTAGCTAAAACGTTGAGAAATGTGTTTGTCAATTTTAACTTGGAAAATAAAATTATGTCAATCACATTGGATAATGCTAGCAACAACACATCAGCAATTGGTAAACTAAAATTAAAATACGAACCACCAATAGAGGGTAGGTTTTATCATAGTCGATGTGTTGCACACATCATTAACTTGTGTGTGCAAGATGGTTTAGCAGTGTCCCGCGATTAAAAATACAAAGATATCTTTTAAAAACAATGTTAAAATATGATATTTTAGATCGGTGTAAAAACCATCAACGCTATATTAGAATCTGTAAACAAGCGGGAAAACCTTGTTTATCACCTCATTGGGACGTTCTGATAAGATGGAACTCCACTTATCATATGTTCCAAAGTGGTTTAAAACAAAGATCTACTTTGATGTATTTTCATGACCTTTTGGCTAGTAAGGGTAGGTGTGTTCATTTTTCGGCTGAGAATTGGGTTACTATTGAAAGTTTAACCCAATTACTTGAAGTGTTTAACAATGCCACGAAAATTTTATCGGGGGTTTACTACCCAACATCTCCATTGGTACTTCAACAGATTTTTTTCATGACTACCAAATTAAGCGAATATGAACTTGAGGGGGTATAATTGCAACTATGGTTAAACTAATGAAAGAAAAACTTAAGAAGTATTTTGAAAGAATGCCACCGATAATTACTTGTGCAGCCGCTTTAAATCCATGTTTTAATGTACACGGAGTAGAGTTTCTTATTGAGTCGATAAGTATGGATTTGGAGTTTTTTGACGATAGTTATGCAACTAAGGCAAAAAATGGTTCACCGACTATTTGGAAGGTTTGTATAATATTTATTATACAAAATATGGTAACCCAACAACAACCGAATCAAGTAGTGGGGGTGGGGCTTCTTCATCGAGGGCGAGTGGCGGGAATCAAATGACCCGGTTGCTAAACCGGTTGAAAGAACATAAAAACAAAAAGGCAAGGAGTGATCCTTCATTGTCCTCCGAATATGAGCGATATGTTCATTCAGATTTTGTCACACATCTTCAAACAACGGAGTTTGCAACTTTTTATGTCTTGGGTTTTTGGAAGGCAAATGAAACAATGTTTCCCGTTCTGTCCCGCATGGCCATGGATATACTAAGTGTCCAAGCTACTTCGGTAGCTTCTGAATCCGCATTTTCAACAAGTGGGTGGGTGTTGTCATTCCGAAGAACAAGACTCACTCCGGAGTATCTTAGATATTGATTTGTTAAAAGAGCACTTGGTGGACGCTTTAACTAGCGTAAACAAGACAAATCCACTCTTGAAACCCCCTGTAGACTTTGAAGAAGAGATCTTGGATGCCGAGGTGCAAGAAAATGAAGCCATTCTACTATCCGATGAAGAAATTGCACTTGATGCTGCTAGCAGGGAAGGTTCTATGTCCGGGCCCGGTTCGGGAGGAGAAGAGGCCGCTGATTATAGACATGGTTATGATGTCTATCAAGATGATTACTAATTATCGATTATGATGTTGTATTTTCAATTCCGATGTATTATGTTGTATTTTCCTTTCCGATGTATTACGTTTTTGAGTGTATTATAGGTTTTTTCTATAAATAAAAGATTAAGTTTGAATCATTATTGCGTATATAATTCCACGGAAAAAAACAAAAAAAAACACAAACCCGGTCCCAAACCGTTTTACAGGTTAACCGATTATGAACCGGGTTCCGAATCTGTGTGACCCGTAAAGTAACATAAGTGAACAAAAACGTAAAACATAGTAACTTTCGTGTACACTGATTGACCCTAATTTTATGCTAAGTAACTTTTTATGATAAATAATACAGTTTATCTGTATATTCGTTGGATTGCTAGTAATTTTATGGTGAACTAAGGCTAGGCTAATTAGTTACATTGACACTTGAAGCCAATGTCACTTATGTAAAATCTCACATATTACTAGTGTAGAAAATGTTCGCATTTAATGGTGCGTACAAACATAAAAAATTTCAAAGTTAAAAATGTAAAACTCACATCGTTCGCGTAAAAATATGGCTGTTACGTATTTGAAACTACACGTTCAAGTACGAAATCTTTTTATCTCTGTGCACACATATAAATGGATATTTTTTTATAATTCTATCTTCGCCCTCATAAACGTAACTTTATACACTTTTGTAAGTGTGAACAATTTGTTCAAGATGTTTGTACTTTTAAAGAAATGTGAAGAACGTAGTATGAGCAAATGACACATGTGTTGTCAATGTTTGAGAACTTGGTGTATTTTATGAGAAGAAGAAATGCTTATGTTGATCAATTTCATATTGGTCGTTCCTCCAGGCGAAGAAATCCTTATTTAAGCGGATAATTCCTTTGTATATTCGCCATCCTTTCCCACAAAGATATCCTTATACTGATGATCCATTTGGTAATCGTTGGCGTTTCCCAATAACTATAAGTGAAGTTTACGATTATAGTCTATTCCCGTATCAAGGACGTCCTGGAGGTTACACACCGTTTGGTTTAATTTTTATTTTGGTTAACTACTCTAGAAAAATTACAGCTAGTAACTTTTGATAATTTTTATAAAAGGAAAAAAAAATGTTACTTTTGATTTCCTGTGTAAATTGCATGTACAGTCTTAACAAGATCTAGAACACGCATTGACAATGCGCATATAGTGAAATTTATTGTGTGATTGTAATAGATAGATGACCAACTAAGAGTCTCTCGAGTTTGGAACACTATCATACATATATCTGTACATAATGTTGATGCAATATCGAAAATTAAAATAACACAGGGCTATGTAAAACAGTGGATGTGTAAACAAAGAAACTCGTATAAGCATATAACAGATCAAATGCTAGGATAAAATGGTTTTCTTTTCTCACAGTAAACTCGTACGGATTCTGTTTTGAACCGGAAAAATGATAGACTGAATTTAAAGCTCGAAACAGATTACAACTCACGAGCTAATACACAGGGTGCACTCACTACAAGAAAAATGTCCTTTAGTGACACACAGAAAGTGTCAGAAAATGTCTAGAAAAGTGTCAGTAAATACGTTTTTGCTTCACCTTCACTTATAAAAAGTGTCACTGAAAAGTCAGGCGGTAAAAGTATATGCTGACAGCGTTTACTGACACTTAATAGTGTCAGAAAAGGTTGATACTTTTTGTGACACATTCAAGTGTCACTATAGGCTACAAAAGATTTTGTCCATATGCATATATACAATTTTTAGTCTGCTATATATATTCAAAATGAACATATGAAAAACAAGTAATCAAGAACAAAAAACCAAGATTGAAACCGATTTATTATTTTGCCTAACCACAAACAAGAAACTAACATCTTTCTAAAGTATGAAATGCAGCTACAATGATTATCGGAATCCAACTATGACTGAGCTAAAAAAAGAAGAAAATAGCCATGCTTGGTCTTCACAATCCCCATGTCACTTAAAATCTTTCCTGTAAATATTGCATGTACAAAAACTACTCAAAGGCTTGAACGCATGAAAACTACATAATGGCGTTTAAGGCTTACCGAAGGACATATAAAACTGTAAAACAAAACAACTAGCTACCTGATGTACGAAGACGACTTGCGTCTGATATTGTTGACAGTATCATGGACAACTGATCTATTTCCTGTGAAAGTTTCACATACAATAACAATTAATGGGGTTGCAAGTATCAATTAACGGTTTGCTGAAGTAACTGCACATAACAATTACCTGAAGTATGATGACAACTTCCACCTGATTTTTTTGGGAGCACTTTTATAAATAGTTGATTCTGTTAACAACTGCACACCTGAAAACTGTTAAGGGCTGGCAGATATAAAAACTGATACAATTTAAGGCATGCAAGTCTACTAATGAGAAGTTGCATGATGTTCTTGAATTCTACAAGCGCTTGTCCTGATGTTCTTCAAAGCCTTTTGATTGCAATTTCTTGTTCATCACTAAGTTTCCCTGTTCTCAAAACTACATTATCTTTATCTTACATTGAAGAAAGCCACTACTGAATATAAGCATATACCAGTATTACAAGCTAACAAGTACCAAACCAAACAGGCCGAAACCAACCTTAACCAAGCTTTTTCTCCACTTGCAAATTGATTGTGGCAGCTACTATAGTAGCAAAACTAAACACCATTAAGTCACTTCTTTTTCTGCCATTTCTTTCAATATTACTCGCACCTTTGAAGCTCTCGGAAGCCATTAGCTCAAGGAAATATCATAATCCCTGTGTCTGTCGTCTCTTAAACAATAAAAAAGAATATAGCTTAGAAACTGAAATAAATACAAATATCACACAATTTAACCATATTAGAAGAATATCAATTGACATACCTTTAGTGTAAAATTATTTCATTTTAAGATTACCAAAAAGACCGGGGCAAAGATAAACAAGAAATATCCCAATAAACAATGGCAGCCCAATCCAGTTTCTATCATTTCCTGTGTATAATGTTGATCTCGTGTTAGATCTTGAGGCCATATACTGTTTTAAATTCAATAAGCAACATTATTAAATTCATAATATTTCAACATTTATACTATCTAAAGTGAATGCCGGTTTCATCTATAATTATCAACAGTAGAGGTGCAATAATCAACAGGTAGATAACGGGTCAAAACATGTATTATCAATGAGGGTTGGTTTGGGTTAGGTCGACCCAAATTTACACATTTACTTCCAAACAAACTTAGCTTATAATTGCAAATAAATGTGCATTACACCGCTACATTGAGAAATCTTGTGCAGTGAACACAAAAATGATAGTATACCAGTGCCTCCTTTTAAATAAGAATCAATAAGAAAAAAAGAATGCATAAAATGTGCCTACCAATTTGTTCATAACATCAGAGCACATATGCAACCTGGCATTCGTAAAAAACAAATAAAACTAAACATAAAAGCATGATAATAAGAATATATGAATAATGAAGAATACAAATAGCAATCAAGTGATAATAGACCTCTTAGGTTCATCAAGCTTATTATCATACTTAAAAAGCCTAAAAATACACATTCATAGACTATAAACCCAGTCATGGCATATGTTTGAATAACGGTTCAATTTCAATAGCAATACAAGATTATAGTCTCTTAGGAACAAAACATAATTATCTGCTATTAAAAGCTAAAATACACATTCTTAAGCTTTAAAACCCAGACATAGGCATAGGCTGTATAGATACCCAATCTAATACTCACCCATTGCACTTTACCAACAAATTTAGATATGCATTAACATAGAGTAACAAACCAGTAGAATCACCTGTCTTCTAATCTTATGGTCGCCACATAAACATAAGACCGTCCTTTTTGGTGCACGTCTCAGACAGCCCCTGTAAACAACATCGTGACACAACATGGTTTTAAAGTTTATTGAACAAATGATAGCATACACTAAAAACATCATACTTTACGCTTACCTACTTAATTTCCATGTCATTTATTCGTAGCATTGGTAACAACCTCCATACTGTCCAGCAGGCCCACTCTAGCATGGTTTTGAACGTTGAAACCAGGAAATGCTCACGCTTGCATATATTTTTTAAGATGCTCTAGCCTTGAATACTAAATGATCGTTCTGAACTAAATATCTGCCTGAAGAATGTCAATGGACGGTTATGGGATCTAAATCACAACCACTCAATTGTATCCTCTCCCTGTATCAGTACCGAGGTTTCCTTCAGTGTCCGACTACATATGAGCCACTCCAACTCCCACACTTAGTAAAAGAATAATGCTAATTATCATTTTTCATCTTCAAACATGTTTTCGCAAATCCTCCAAACTGTTATCATTTGTATCAAATAAGAAGTTTTTGTCCATAGGAGCCAAACAGTCAACTACCTTAAGTATTAAGACCCAGTTATAACTGATTTCAATGACATATATTAGTTTGCACATCAATAATAACACAAACGCAGCTCTAATGACAAGATACACATTAAATCTTTACAACCCAGAAAAAAAAGTGTGCAATATTATATGAGTACACATGTCCTAACTAGGACAACTAATTGAAACTAATGGTTCAAAGAGAGATACCATTTCACAACCACAGTGAAAATTAACACCTAAATTTTGCGCTTGATTTTGCTTTACCAACGCGAAACAACATAACGACATCTTAATATCTGTTTATGCCTATTGGTTTATCACTAAAAAAAGTAAGTATTTTGATCTAATGAAAAAACTAGATCTTATAGTATAATAGATGAACCGAAATTCTAGAGAGGCAAAAGCCATAGTTTTAAACAAAGTGAAGTTGTTATGACAAAAACCAAACCATAAATTTCTATAATCCAATAGATCATTGTTATATCCTCTTATCTTTTCATCTACTTATCATTTTACTTATATAGAAATACAACATGTTTATCATATGAATTGAAATCCTTTAAAGTTCATATGAACTTTACCGGTAAAGTTTTCTTACAAAAATAAAGTAAACCGAGTCCCTCAGTAGGCCTTACTATTATGTTTGTGGAAGAAATTTACCGATAAAATTTATATGAACGTTAAAAGATCTCAATCTTTATCATATCTCCTCATCTAAACCGTTAGTTTTACATTTATTAAATTTCTATAAATAGAATACAATTAGGATTATAAATTAAGAATAAATATCATTTCTCAATCAAATATGGATCAACTCACGAATCAATGAGATTTAAAATAGATGAAGAACAAATTAAAAAGAAACATGATTGAGAGTGAGCTGTCGAACAAACAACATTAAAATAGTCAAAAGCTACGAAAAAGGTACCTACAAAAAGCCACCAATTTGCTAATATTTTGATAGGCAAAATAACACACATTCTTTAATCTTTGTAAGTGTTCTTTTAACTAGCAAGAATATAGTATAGTAGTGTCATTACTCATAGAGTAACTGTCATGACTCATGTTTTTCTACTCTTTTTCTTGGCCTTTTAAAGAAACTTTTCTTGTTTAAAGATACTTTCGATAACAACCAATGGTGTGTTTTATTATGCCCACAAATTTTGTAAACTCTCATTTGATATTTTGTTTCTATTAAACATAGATATATTTTTATTTTGACTCGTCAACTTAAATATACTTGCCACTTTGATCTAAATTTATCGTTACAAAGATGATCGTCTTTGTTTAAATGTAAACAAATTCGTTTTTACACGTTAAGAGCATGATTATAAACACAATAATTATGTGTTTTCTAACGGGTAATACTTGTGAATTTATCTCATTTTTTCTTTGAATTTTGAAGTTACAAGTCTCACTAGCTAAAGAGTGTACGGTGCAAAGTGTAAATGACAATTTATAAACACTTTCACATAAAATTTAATTTCCTTTCCCATATTTCATATGCTTGCAACATTCGACATGATGTTGTGGATAATCTTTAGCAACGACATCAAGAACAACAAGACGAAATGTAGTTTCTTAATGTATTGTACTTTTGTTTTTATCGGAATGTCGTATTCTCTTTTATATATTGTAATTTTATATTTAGTTTAATGAAATTTGTTTGTTTCAAAAGAGAATAAAAAAGAAAAAAATTGAGACTCACATACACCAATAACAGTTATAATTGTAGATGATTTTTTTAGTTATGGTGGTGGTATTGGTTGGATGCTATGATAATACACAAATAATTAGCTCATACGTCAACTAACACATACATATAAACATTATATTTTCACAACATTTGGTTCCACAACTTGATAATGCGTTTAAATATGCCATGAATTAATTAATTTGGATATAATATACAGTTCTCTACATCTAAACTATAGAATATGCTATTTCAAAGAAATAAAAAAAAATCAAATCCCCCATATCATATCCACTTTGATATAGAAAAATGCGATGCACGTTTCGAGGATCTGATTTCGACCCATCACCCACATATTTAATTATGTAATTGTGTATGCATCTTTGTTATTTGTCGCCTAAAAACTTTTGTTAGGATTAATTATATTAAAACAAAGGGTTTGGAAATGAGTTACTTATTCAGTCTTAACTCTTAATTAATGCTTATCAAAACATATGTTTATTACTTGGGCTAAGTCATTCCGGAATAAAAGTTCTTGATTATCTAAACCTTTGAGATATATTGACATAATAATATTATTTGGTGAAGATAACAAAAATACAAAATAATTGGAATATATGATAAAGCATGTGATACAAATATCACAGACAATTTCCTATTTTTTTAAAGGCAACAAGAATTATATTACTATAAAAAGAAGCAATAAAAGCTACAACCCAAACAAAGCAAAATCACAAGAGTTTGGATGAACCATTTACCTATACACTATACTTACAAGTTGTAGATTCTAAGCATACAAAAAAGATATGACTTCCTCGAAGTTGAGAACATAAGATCGCTCCATCTAGGACCAAAACATAAGCCAAACTACTAACCTTTGGACGCATTTACCGGGTCAATGCACCACTCAATCCAAGACGCAATTTTCCCTTTTGCTCTGTGTGAAATCCAAAAGTACACAAGAACTTGAACTTCGTCGCATATTGTAGCTAGGTTCGATATCTTATTCTGAAACACTCTCTTATTTCGAATACACCATATTACGTACAACATTCCCCAACAAACCGCTTGCCAACATTTCTTTTGCATGGCGTTATAATTATTCTGACCATTATAATTTATTATATCTCCCACAGACCCAACATTAAAATTACCCATGTTCCACCATTTAAAGACTTTTTCCCATCCCGTCACAACTCTTGGGCAAGACATAAAGCAATGCTCAAAAGTTTCAATATCGGTATCACAATGAGGGCAAAGAATTGTGTTTAGATCCATACCAATATGATGTAACCATGAGCGAACAGGAAGACGTCGTTGTTGTAGCCGCCACACAAAAATGCAAGTTTTTCTTGGGATGTATGTGTTCCACTTAGTCTTTTGAGGTGTAATCGTTGCGTTTAATGCAACTTCATCAATCTTTTCTCTAAGAGATTTAACTGTAAAGATACCTTTATCATCGAGAAGCCAACTCCATGAATCTAACTGTACATTCGGAACAAAAAAAATTAGTTAATGTCGTCAATTCCATGAGCTCAGTTATAGCTCTACCCCTTGGATTTCTCGTCCAACTCCAATCCCACGCCCATCCACCATCTCTCCAACATCTCTTTTCTCCAACCGATATATCTTTATCAATTTCTAGTCTAAAAAGCCTTGGAAATTTTTCACATAAAGCCACATTTTCACCCACCCATTTGTCCAACCAAAAACGAGTATTATACCCATTTCCCACCTTTCTAGGTATTAGAAAACAAAACTATTTAGTAATTCTAGGTATTTTTAAGTCATCTATACTGGTTGCGAAGTGATATGTGCATTTTTGGTTTTTGATTTGCACACTTAAATGTACAAACAGTTAAAACATGTCATAACTAAAATACAATTGCCAAATACATACATTTGCGTATGTCAATAAAAATTAAAAGTGTGCAAATCTATTCCCGTAATCAAAAACGCGTGATCAAATACGTACATATGAAACACCTCAAGGTAAAAAGTATTACTGCATTATTAAGAACACAAAGAAAACATGTGGTTTTACTAGATCAATGTGACACAACCGGCATTTTAACAATTTTATTTAAGCAAATATTGAATTTACACGGCTCGTTTTTTATGATTTATGTTTATAAGGATACAATGAACAGTTTATGATGTAAACTAGGTCCATGCTTTTTTTCACCCTGAGTTACACTGTGTTCTCAAAAAATAATTAGAATGCAAAGTAAAGAAAAAAAAGAAAAGTAAAAAAATGGTAGTAATAAATGAAAGAAAGTTGAAAAAAAGTTGTGTGTTCGAGTGTGAAAAAAAGAAAGAAAGTGAAAGTATGTTGTAATATTTTTATAATGTTAATTTTATAAAATTACTATTATATCCTAAAAACAAATAGATAACCAATTAAAATCATGGGTACTTGTACTTTTGTCATTTACTTGATGATTTTACTTTTTTACTTAACTTTCATCCCAAATATGGGATGAAAGTATTCACACAAAAAACCATTCACTTTCATCCCTTTTACTCTCCACTTCCATTTTTGAAAAACTAAAGAACATGATAATTTTTAAGTTTCTTTCACTTTACTTCATTTTCATCTCAAAATCAAACTTGAGAACACAATGTTAGAGACAAAAGCATGCCCTAATGCATATGATTGTGTTTAGAAGCCACCAACTATTTTCAAAATTTTAAATTCGGCATGCATGTGTGCCAATCATATCATAACATTCATGTTTCATTATTCACATATCTACCATTCACAATTTCTTTCATCCACCAAAACACCTCTCATATATTAAAGAGAACTTAACAAAATGTTTAAGCCATTCATAATACGTGTTTGTAACACATAGTACTTTTGTTTTTAAGTTGGGCAAACGGCACAAAAATGTGCTAAACTTATGGTTTGTTTCCGATCAAGGTACTCAACTTTTTTTTCTTGCACATAAAGGCGGCCAACTTTTTTTCTAGCCGATTTAGGTTTTTTATACACTTTCCGTTAACACATGGACACCATTTCGTTATACATCCAAAATTAGTGTTGATTAAAAATAAATGGTCCAAATTGACAATTATCCAAAACAAATAATTGTTTCTCAACACCTAATATACAGAGAACATAATTTTAATTTTTATGGATGCTACCATTAACCATCACAACAATATAATTTTGTTAATCCGAAAGTGTGTTATCTCCACAGGAGATACGAGTATCCATATGGGGTGAGTTCATTGGTCTCCATCTGTAGCACAAAAATCCATAACAAAAGAGAGGTAGGAAAATACTAGGCATAATTATTTGGGGATAACAAACTAAATATGATAGAGCACGATTATCGTGGAATTTTTCCAATTACATATCTGATCAAACTATTTACCATATTAGAAATGCTTTGTGTCATATACCATTAAAAAGAAAGATAAACCATACATATATTACTATGATTGTATATTACTATAAGACGGGGATAGTAATATATAAGCATGGCTGGGTTGTTTTTTGATATGTATTTACAATAGATAGTTAATTCTCATTTTTGGGGATTTTTTGAAAAAAATGATTGTATGTATATTGATTTTTAGATAATTGTTAATTTGGGTCTTTCATTTTTTTTTATAGTAAATGGCACAAAAAAAACACTAAACTTTTGGTTTTCGGTTTATTCGGTTATTTAGGTTTTTATGCTCACCCCTTTAAGGTGACACTTTTTATGTCTAAAATGATGGTTTTGTTGGATATTGTAGGCATTGGGCCTTAACTAACTTACCAAGTGGACCTTTGGGCTACACTTTTTGTAATTATCGACAAAGAACTTTGCATATAATATGTACATATTATAGTAATATACTATAGATGGAAAAATACGGTGTCGTTTTTGACACCCTGCTACAGTGCCCATTACTTGGGCTCCAGGCCCACACTAAAAAAGATTAACCATTCTTTTTCCGGCCCAAAATAAATAAAAAAAGGATAATTTACAAAAAGCACTCTGAACTTTTAACTATTTACGACTTTCTTATATAATAAACTTTATTTATCAAATATATACCACCATATCTACCGAATCATTCAGATCAAAAATACCAGCGGAAAGATCTTCGAATTGCGAACAAAACGAGTCCAATATTGCAATGCTTCCGACATACGCACGATTTTATAAAAAAATTTGAAGTTTAATATAAATAAAATAAAAAAGAAAATTTACAAAACGTACCCTCAACTTTTAACTATTTACGACTTTTTATATAATAAATTTTATTTATCAAATATATAACACATACCTACCGATTCATTTAGATAAAAAAAAGATCAAAAAATACCCACGACATGACGCCCAACACATAAGCCCACATAAAAAAAACTATTCAACATGAGCGAACAAATTAACCCGCACGAAATAAAAAAACATTAACGCCCCGCATCAACGCGCGGGCAATCATGCTTAACTCATATTTACCCAAATCTCATAAAATTATATTAAACAAAAAAACCCAAATAGCAAAAAAACACAATCTTTAAACATGAGGCCCAACACATAAGACCATATAAGAAAAAAAACAAACTATTAAATATGAGACCGAAAAACTAAATCAACAAAAAAAAATTAACGCCCCGCAGCAACGCGCGGGCAATCATGCTTGTAATATACTATAGATGGAAAAACACGGTGTCGTTTTTGATACCCTGCTACAGTGCCCATTACTTGGGCTCCAGGCCCACACTAAAAAAGATTAACCTTTCTTTTTCTGGCCCAAAATAAATAAAAAAAAAGGATAATTTACAAAAAACACTCTGAACTTTTAATTATTTACGACTTTTTTGTATAATAAACTTTATTTATCAAATATATACCACCATATCTACCGAATCATTCAGATCAAAAATACCAGCGGAAAGATCTTCGAATTGCGAACAAAACGAGTCCAATATTGCAATGCTTCCGACATACGCACGATTTTATAAAAAAATTTGAAGTTTAATATAAATAAAATAAAAAAGAAAATTTACAAAACGTACCCTCAACTTTTAACTATTTAAGACTTTTTATATAACAAATTTTATTTATCAAATATATAACACATACCTACCGATTCATTTAGATAAAAAATACATGCAGAAAGATCTTCAAATTGTGAACAAAACAAGCCCAATATTGCAATATACAAGTTAGCCTCGCCACAACGCGTGAAGACATTTCCATCCAATATTAATTCGAAACGGATTCGCAAATTATGCCCCGCGGCAACGCGCGGGCTATGTAATCAAATCACACAAAAACAAGCCCCGTCGCAACGCGTGGAAGGTCCAGCTCTTATGCAGTCAAAAACCGCCCTACGCTAAGCCAAAAAAAAGAAAAAAATTAACGCCCCGCAGCAACGCGCGGGCAATCATGCTTGTTATATATATTATCATTTGAGATGTAAATTATGGTATTACACATTTCAGAAGCTATGCTACGTCGTTTTGGCCACTCTCCTACAGTAAAATGAACAGTACCCAGCCCACTGGGCTCGGGTACTGTTCTATCGGCCCGAAAAAAAAAAAAAAAACTTTATAATCCCGCTCCTCTTTTTTGGCCAAAAATAAGAAGAAAAAAAAATTACGGGACGTACTCTCATTTTTAACTATTTACGGCTTTCTATCAAAAAATACCCGCGTCATGAGGCCCAACACATAAGTCCATATAAAAAAAACCACTATTAAACATAAGACCAAAAAAATAAACCGCACAAAATAATATTAAAAAAAAAATTTTGTTCGGCACAAAAGTGATACGACGTCGTTTTTTACGTCATGCTACAGTAATATGGCCAACTTTTTTTTTTATAAATACGCAATATAAAAAAAAAAATACTCGGCACAAAATAAAAAAATAAAATTACAAAAGTACTGACTCCCCCCTATTTAAATCAAAAAATACCTGCGCCCATGAGGCCTAACACATAAGCCCATATAAAAAAAACCACTATTTAAACATTTGAGCCCGAAAAAAAATAAACCCTCACAAAAATTAAAAAAAAAGAAAAAAAACAATTTTTTTTTTATTAAACCCGCAACTATGCACGAAAAACAATTAACGTCTGTTTCTTCCCGCAGCAACGCGCGGGTAACATGCTTTGTTTTTTTTTTTTTTTTTTTTTTTTTTTTTTTTTTTATCGGCAAATGGAATTTATTTAAAAAAGGCTAGGAAAGAAAATAGCAGGACGATATTAACACGCAAAAACAATCCAACCAAACAAAGGAACGAAAAAAGGGAAACAGAAAAATACTAACGAAACGAACTCGAAAAACAACCAAAGGCTATTAGAATAAGAAGTATCCCACCATGGCGCCAACTGAATTAACTCTCATGAACGAAACCGAATACCCGAGGCATCATACCAAAAAACGATCTAACCGGCATCATTTGTTATGTCTCGATAAAGGACATTATGAGAAGTATAGAATAGCTTCTTTTAACGTTGCATAGATTAACTCTAATAATCTTTAGAGAGATCGTCTAGGAAAATAATCTTTCCACGAACGTAGTTGCGCGAGAGAGAACAACCCGTGTATATTTCCATTGGGGTCTCTATAGCTCCATCGTTTATCAGAATCCGGGGGTGTAGATGGAGGCGCAATGATGGAGTCTTTTTCAGGAGCAATAACTGGCGTAACATCCTCATTATCATCAAGTGGTTAACATCTCCACAACGTCCTGAGAATGAAAACTCCAAGAATCTACCAGCATCATCTTCCCAAAATTAGTTTCCATGCAATTCCTTAATACACCCAAATTCATTATACAAGACCGAATCCATCACGAATCTCGCCTTCTTCAAGGATCCACAGATCATCTTTCCACCCCACGAACATCCTCCTCTCGCAAAACCCGACTAGAAGGCGACACCGAATCATTGTTAACATTCTTAGGGGAATCTGAATCACAACTATCGACATCCAAATGCTCCTCATTTTCCAAACTTTCATCCAAACTAGGACCCTCTGCATCCTTCCTTTCCAGAGGATTAGACTCAGAATTGACCTCCATCGATTCAATATTGGGCGCCCAATATGCAAACTCAGTAGCGATAATACGATAAGTCTGATTACGATATATTAAAACTAGAAAGGACTCTATCAGCTCGATCTGTAAAGATCTCTATAAGGACACAACCTTCCCATGAGACATTGTCCATCACTTACCTATCCGTAAACACGCTGCTTCCCCCATCCGACCCGCACCAACTTTCTTATAAACCTTTGGAGCCCATGATGCCAATGGCAGACCCACCAGGTCTATCCAAACACATCTTTCATCTGAATAAATCGGAAAACTTCTTTGAACTCCCAAAAATAATTCTTTTTTTACGCCTTTGAAGTCTTGACTCTTTTCCTTGATCCTTAGAAGTCGAATTCCAACCATAAACCCAACGTCCCCATACAATATCTAAAGGACCAACATCTCGAAATCCCTCATGAAGACCTATGTTTTAGAAGCCTCTGAAATTGACACTTAATCTTTTTAACTTTAGCAAGAATACTAAGCTCCTTACCATCCAAATCAATACAATCATCTACCGAGATAGACATCACCGCTTCATTACCCGCTTCCTTATATACCTTGTTACAATCCGACACCCCCACAGATTCTGCTCCAGCATTACTTGTACCGTATTTGCCCGACATGTCCACTGATTTGTTGCCCAGGACCGCTTTAGCATACGAGTTAAAAGACTGAAAAACATTTTCGTTTGATTACTACAAGATTGAGAGGTTCAAAACCTACACTGGGTTTTGACCCGTCCCCAGAACGTTCCACATGTCTATTATACGTTCGTACCATTACTTCGCCACATCGGCAAATAATGAAACACCATCCTGCCGTTCTTAGATTGGAAACTACTGGATTGATATCATTAACGTTTATAACGTACAACCAAATCGAGATGACCCGGGATTGGATCTCTTTGCAGCTATGTAAACATCGATCACCACACCCATTTGTTACAAATATCCCAAAGATCTTGGACCTCACGCATTCCATGGGATATTAGAAACAAAGATTGATGAAAACGACTTATGTTCCTCACGAAAATTAGGATGAGATTTGTTGGGGAATACCTTTCGTTACGTTTGCTCTGACGACGATTTATTATCGAGGGCATGATCGTTCCTTTTGCTTTCTGAGATAAATTTTAAGATCGGTGACCTGTGTCAATTGCACATCGTTATTTAACAACAGAATAGCCTAAGATCCCAAAAAATAGGATTGAAAACGCCCTATCATTGGTGAATTTTGTTATTATCTTCTCCTTTCGATCGAACCGAAAACAAAGCTACGTATCACCCTTTTTGTTCCTTCTTGATGAATGATAATCGAACAGGCTAAAGAAGATCGATCAAATGAAGAGAATCTTTTGAAATCGTCATGGCCTCTCTACTTTTGGGGTAAACATGCTTGTTACTATTCATTTTATATTACTCTATATCTCATAGAGCAAACATTTGACCACTGTTCATCTACAGTGGTCAAGTGTTTGACTTGGGCCTTGGGCTCATTTGGCCCGGCCCAAGTTTTTTTTTTTTTAAGTTTAGCCCAACATCTACCCCAACTTTTTTTTGGGCTCTACTTTGGCCCGGCCCAAGTAATTTTTTTTTTCTTTTTAAGTTTAGTCCAACATTCACGTGTCTGACATTATTTGACCGTTTATTATAAAAATAAATGTGAACATTATATGAAAAGTATCTTTTATCTTTCTCGTTTTGGTTTTATTTTTTACTTGCATATTCATAAGATTTCATAGTAAAACTGGCCATCGGTTGGTGCATTGTGAATAATAAGTGGTCAAAGAGTATTGGGTCGTCAAACATGAATATAGTATATGTGGATCAAGTGTATTGTCACATAAATGTTTAAGCTGACTATTGTATCTACGATATCTCTAATTTGGGTTAAAGTGGTATGAATTCAAGTTAATCAACTGTAATACGTCTATACTTGGTGTATGACTATGTGGTTTTGGTTTATGTGACCTTGCTTCATCATTCTATATTGCAGTTGTTGTCGAAGAACCAAGCAACCACAACTCAAGTTTTTTAACAAACGTTCGACAGTAGAAGTTGGCGCTACACGACATGTGCTTTGTAAGCTGGAAAGTAATGGTATAGCAAATGGAGTTGTTCAAACCAGTAAGTAACTACTTTGGACATCATGTTAGATCACACACGCATTGTATTAATTTATGTACCTTCTCTTATAATTAACTTTTGGCGTGGTTGATTTTGTTTTGTTGGAATTATTTTTGTAACATTGTTGAACCGATGCATGTGTTTTCTCTATGTATTGTAAGTTTCAAAACATCATGTTCTTTAATTGTTGGATTTACTAGGTAAGAATTCCCATGGATTTACATCTCTGCAGTTTCAAATTTGCCCCCGCCGCAACGCGCGGGTTTCTTTCGGTCTTGTTATATTATCATTTGAGATGTAAATTACTATTCATTTTAACAACCGTTAAACGTCCAGCCCAATTGTGTTAGCCCAGCCCATGCGTTGACCCACTTCAGCTATCCACATATTGTCTATCCTCCTTCACCAATATTCCCGAACCATCTTCTCATCATCTACCGTCTCCACCATTCACCAATCTCCTCCTGTATGACACACAAGTTATACAAAGAAAAGAAGTGATCATCAGATGCGTCATGATTCGAGAAGGTTATTTCTTAATAATCCTTTCAAAGGTACAATGTTTTCTTTGTTTTGATTCTATTGATGTTTTTATGTTAATAATTTTTTTTTGTTTTGGGTTTAAATTGATTGGATTATCTGCTTCAAGCCGCTTATGAACAAATTTTCAGCTGAAAATGAATGTGTTTGAGTTGCTGAAGATAATGAAGGTGGATTAGGAGAGTAAGAGGATGGGAAGTCAGTATAAGAATTAAACACAAAAAAGTTACTAAATTTCTTATACAAAATTTGATTCTTTAATTTAGGGTTTTGTCATCATTTGGGGGTTTTGTTAATTTCAGTTTTCTTTAGTGGTTTTTATAAAGTTTGGTGTTTTTTTGACTGTCACAGATGCCGCCGGTTGTTAGTGACGTGGTGGTCGCAGCTGCGGTGGAGGATAGCAACGGCTATTTCTCTGCCAATGTTGAGTTCGTTCATGTTTGTTCATGGTAAGTCTTACCATATCAGTTAGGTTATAAGGTTATTAGATATTGTGGTTATTTGGTCAGTAAACCAATAAAGCATGGTCAAAACAGTAAAAAGATTGTATTTTCATAAAGTGAAATAGGCCAAATAGCAGAAAAGTATGCAAAATGTAACAGCCGATCACCCGATAATGTGAATGTCAAGCACCATATGAAGTTGACAATTGGTTAGGATAGGAAAGTTTGGTGCTTAAAAAAAGAGCCATTAGCGAAAGAAACCTGTAGTAATATTAGGCAACACGTACATATGTATGTATTTATACAATAGTATGTATGTGTGTATATATCTTTACGTTAAGAGACATGTACTTATGTTAGCGCTCATTGTTTTAGGTAAACATGAGCGATGAAGGATATAGGACCTGCCCTCTTTGTGCGGAAGAGATGCTTTTGACAGAACAGCAGCTGAAGCATTGCGACATTTGCTATGAGGTAATTTCTATGCGACTTAGTGAACAATAATTGCTTATCTTATTTTGTAATGTCCAACAATTAATTAGTTGAATTTTACAGATTCGTAAGCAGAAACAGTGTTAATCCCGTGCTCAATATCCAATATGTAAAATATAACACTTTGGAAGACGAAATGCATAGGGACAGGTTTATGTTGACTTAGTTGCTACCTGAAATCCCCCTATCATACTTCGTATGCAGTTAAGTTTATATTTTTGCTGAAATATTATTAAGCCTGATATACATCAGCGACATCAAAATGCATCAGCTAAAAAAGAAATTATCATAACTTAATGCAAACAAAATTATATTCTTATATGACTATTTTGCAGGGACTGACGTTTACATGTGTCGCAACTCCAACAAGCATAGACAATGGGTGATACTATGCAACATATGGCCAATGTCAAGGGATAAACTAGCGTGTGCAGATCATGAACCTGTAATAAATCCTATACATAGGTGAGCAACACTATTATATGATTAAAACACAGATGTTTTGCATTTTGTGTTTAAAATTTCTAATGGCTTGGGTCAGTGATTCCTATATGCGGGTCGAATATTCAGTTTGCGATGACACCAGAATAGGTTCTATTTACGGAAACTATTATATGATTAAAGTTGGATCGATAACTCGATCTCATTCGACTATTTAGTTAACTGGGACCATGATGCTAAGACACTTAGAGTCAAAAAACTTTATGTATAATAAATCTTGAACCGCTGATTTGTGATGACTAGAAGTTAGAGGCGAATTCGGGTGGTTGGATACGCTTTCAAACAGACTGGGTATGGTTATTTGCGAGATTAGGCATCTTGCTTTTGACTTTAACCTTTTTATTCACCAGGAATTATGATTCATAATAGTTAATATGTGACTAAAAAGAATTAATACCATTGTCATATAGATATCATTTTTTATATACTTATCGAAGCATTGATGGTGCAGGTTTCTGATGCCGGGTTTGCCTGATGACAGGTGTGGGTCTGCTGGTGTCAAGTTGCTGATGACGCTTGCTGACATTAATTAACAGTTGAGTCCATCGATTCGACTTTCAAAATCTTGATTCCATATCTTTTTTACCTTTAGTCTGTAAGAAAGGGTTTAGAGATATAATTTGTGTCTTTTGACTAGTCGAACCCGAGGAGGCAGATTGGTTTTGTACAGCAGCCGAGTAGAGAGCCTGCTGGTGGCCATTGAACCCGAACGTGGGCTGGTGTGGTTGTGTTTGCTGAAATCCTGGAGGGGCATTAGGCCTTAAGCCCATTGTGTTGTTATGTTGAACTGGTTGCTCCCTAAAAGAAATGGTTTATCATCTTTCTCGGTCATCAAGAAAAGAAGTTCAAGTCAACGTCTCTGTTTTCAGTGACTCTTCATCGGAGGGATGCTGATGGAGGGATCGTCACGGAATTTGAAAACCCTTATGCTGTGTCGCAAACTCATTAGGTACTTCCCGCATTTATTTATTTAGCAAGATTAATTTGAATAAGAAATCGGTAAGGTTCCGTTTAGAAGTCTGTACAACAACAGAAAAGCACTTTTTAGATGTTTTTATCTGTATATTTATTTCATTCAAAGAAATTGAGCTTTTGTTAGCCTCATTAGTTTTGGAATGTCAACTTATGCCTTTTAACTTTTAAGGACTTCCATAGCAAATACGCAATGTTTTACTTTATGACCAGTTAGATATAAGTTTTGATTGAATGAAATGGAATACATGATATTTTTGGGATCGCTATGAACATATTGTGTATTGACTGCCATGCTTTGACTTTGATCGCGATGTAAACGACTGCCATGCTTTGACTTTGATCCCAAAGATCGCGATGTAAACGACGCCGTTTTAACTATGGGCAGTTTTTAAACACTTACCAACTCGGTATCTGGAGCACCACAACCTATTCGTAACATCGAATTGGATAAGGCAAAGTCTTAAGCTTATTCAGTAGAGGTAATATCATATTAAATGGTATTTGTATTTTTTAATTGTTATATTATTCATTAATATTGCACCTTTGTGATAGTTAACACATATAAAATCCAAGTAAGCATCTTTCTTGCTACATGAGGAGCTTCATATCCAGTGGAAACATGGGCAAGTCCGGTAACGTGTCCAAATATGTTAAGGTCAAAATTGAATTTGACCATCTAAATACTTATTTTTACTGCTGCTAATTATGGATTCCGCAGGTTGTAACCATATGATGGCGGACATTGTTGGTGTCAATTCCAATGATTCTGCACCAGCGTACCAACGTCAAAAGAAGCAGTTCTGACTTCCCTACAAATGCATTGCTCAATAGGTGTATGGAACCAGTGATCCCGTGCTCCCAAAAGATGACATGTTGAAAATGTGAGAGCTTGCAAGGATGTTTGCAACTTCGGTGTTGCTTCTGATGTTATGAAACAGCATATACGCACATGTGTATTTATGTTGGGCTGCTAAGAATATTAATCCCTGAAACAAGCTTAAGGGGAGTGTTTGTTGAACCTTTATCTTTTGTGGTCATGAATTTATTTCATTTCTGGCTAATATTTGTACTTTATCATCTATGATAATAAACTACATACAACCTTTTGAATGTATTTAAAAGTTAAAGAAAAAGACCAGCGAGTTGTTTACCAGAGTAGCAAAATGCCTTTCTGACAAACGAAAAAAAAACAGCCCCGCAGCAACGCGTGGACACACTGCTTTTCTTACTCAGTATATTGGTATGTGTACTGTTTTTGTTTGACAATAGTTAATAATTTTTAGTTAAAGGCAAACTCGTATAATATAATATGTATAATCTCATATGTATACAAAACCTCACTTTCGTTTCGACAGGACTTGAACCCACAATTTATTAGTCATAAGAGAGACATAATCATATAACAGATTTTTTTAGACCAAACACTTACTGGGTGGCCACACTTGCTAATCTTGGCCAAAGCCATACCTCAATAGTTAGCTACTTAGCTCATGAATCTCATTTTCTAGTTAAACCCAACATTATACATCTGTAAAAAAGATTAAGACAGGCCAAAAGGGCTCAATGGTTCACTTTTTGATTTTGATCTTACTTTTCTACTCGTAATTTTTTTCTTTCTTAAACTTAGTCAGCAGTTTTATCATCTTTTTCTTTTATTACATAGGAAAATAAACACATATCGGCATCTCCAACTATGTTTATTCCAGTAACTACAAATATAGAAGAGAAACATAATATTTACTTTAAATTTTACAAACATAAAGTCTGATGCAAATCTTTTTTCTTCCCGTCGTAGTAAACATTTTGTAATAGAAGCTAATAGGTGCTGTTATTCTTATCATGAATCATACGGATTTTATTTACACGCCACAAATAATAATATTACAATTGAAATTAACTAGTGAAACGCTAGAAACAAAGTATATACTATAAACAATAAAAGCTTGACTGATACAAGGATTGACAAAGAGCAAACTCAACAGAAGTTCTTACCAAATATTGAAAAGTTCATTATCAAGATTGTTGAAAAGAACCCAATCGGAAAACCGATCCATGTTCCTTCCCAAAACATCCATGATAGATCCTCCTCTTCCTCGACTCTTCCTTCCAATGATGGAATATCCCCCGGACAAGTGATTTTAATCTGCATACCGCATAATCCACTATTGTTTTGAAAATAACTCAACTCATTCATAGTGTCCATTTGCCTACCACGAGGAATTTTACCTGTCAACATGTTGTTGCTCACATCTAGAATTGTAAGGTTGCCAAGCTGACCTAGTGATTGAGGAATTGAACCTGAGAGTTGATTGTGCGAAACATCCAAGCTCTCTATGCGTACTAGATTGCCAAGTGACAATGGAATGTTCCCAGAAATCTTGTTGTGTGATATGTTGAGCTGTTGTAGAGCTTTGAGATTTCCTAATGATGCCGGTATTTCACCAGAAATATTGTTACCCGACAAGTCCAACATAACATAGAAACGAAGGTTGTGTAGGCGTTGAGAAGATTTCTTCCAATTAACTATTAAGTCTTGTAGCCGGTCTTCGTTCAAATCATCTTTAGGAATCGATGATGCTGACATTAGTGGAAGGTTTGCCATCTGTCGTGGAATGCTTCCAGTTAGGTTGTTCCTGGAGAGATCAAGAATTCGAAGAGAAGTGCACATTGAAATATTGTTCGGGATAAATCCGTTGAGGGAAGTGTTTCTTAGGATAAGGATTTCAAGAGTAGGGATTTGAGGGAGAATATCTTGTAAGTTTCCCGTGATAATGCTATTACGAAGATCAAGAACTCTAAGGTTGACTAATTTAGTCAAATTAATAGGCAGACTGCCAGCAAACTTATTCCCGCCTAGATAAAGAATTTTGGTTCTTTCAGGAAAATTCGCCGGGATCTTACCAGAGATATCATTGTCGGACAAATCCAGGTAATCAGCTCCCAAAACAGGTAAGTTACCAGAGAATCTATTTCGGGACAAGTCGAGTAACTGTAATCCCGTTAAATTGGAGATGGACTTTGGGATTAGTCCTGAAAAATCATTTTCCGAAACCGCAAGATAAATGATGCTGGTGGTGTTACCTATGTTTTCTGGCAACTCCCCTGAAAAATTGTTCCGTGACAAATCAAGAATCTCTAACCGATCAGATTCAAATAGGCGAGGCGGGATTTGTCCGTTGAGGTTGTTATCTGAAAGAATTATTGATTGGATGTTCATCTCCGCCAGCCAATGTGGGAATCTTCCCTCCAATTTATTCCCGCTCAAATCAAGAATAACCAATTCTTTCTGTGATGAAATCCATTCAGGAATTTGGCCTGAAATTCCACAAGAAGTCATTGAGATCTCTTGAAGACTACATCTTGGATCAACCTTAGTTGTGTTATTCCAAATCAACTTGCTTCCCTTTCCACCGATGTATAAGTCCTTTAGAGTTCTGATTTTGAATAACCAAGTTGGGATCTCCCCGGCGAACATGTTGTCGTCTAGCGAAAGGGACTCTAACTTGCTCAAGTTTTGCATCGATGATGGTATTGGGCCTGTAAACTGGTTACTGCTCAGGTCCAGAAAAGTCAAGTTGGTTAGTCTTCCTGTAAAGGTCAGAATTTCCAATTAGGCCCGGCTGGTAAGCGGTAACAATAAGCCCATTAGAATTTGCTTATAAAGGGCCTGATTTGATTGTACTAGGGGTGAGCAGAAAAACCTAGAAAACCGAAAACCGAAACCGAACCGAAAATAACTGAACCGAACTAATAATTAGACCGAATTTGCCAAAACCGAACCAAACTACGACTTCGGTTATCGGGTTGGATATGGTTTGGCAGTCTGAACCGAAAACCGAATTTTTATAAATATATATATTTTTTATATATTTATATATATAATATATAAATATCCATAAAAATTTATCCTGGTATAAAAACACTTTTTATTCTTAAAATAATTTTTTTTGCTAAATATCTATGTAGTTTTTTCTTTTTAAAAAAAATAAATAAATAATGTAATTCGAGATATTCGGGTCAACCCGAAAACCGAACCGAATTCAAATTCGGTTTTTGGTTCGGTTTCATTGAAATCTAGTTCGGTTTAGTTTTCGGGTTGACCCAAGAAAAAAAATTAACCAAACTAACCGAACCAAACAAACCGAATAACCCGATAACCGAACCGATCAACACCTTACCTAAATTAACTATTGTAGTTTAGTTTTATGAAATAATTACATTATTTTTCATTTAGTATTTTATTTTGACTGTGACGAATAAAAGATATAACTTTTCTTTTTTGAATATTGAAGACATAACTCATTCAATTCATTTTCCACCCACAATTCTTAGTTTACGTTATTTTCAAATTATTTTTATTAGGAATACATCAATTCTTATTGATTGTGCCTTAATTGACGTTATGCAATTTAATTTGGAATAGAAAATTTTGCTGATTATAAAGATTTAGTCAACAATTTTGTTCGATGCTAACTGAACTATACTACTTACGAAAAACATTATAATTTTTGGGTATGTTTATAACAATTAGTGCGACATGCATGAAGCTTATATATGTATCAACAAAATTGTATCTTAGGGGCTAATTTAAAACTATGGCATATGGCCACCAAAATCAATGAGACGGCCGTGTTTCCGATGGTAAAGAATTTTGTGACAAATCCAGTGATTCTAATTTTGTGAGGTTTGCAATTGATGATGGGATTCCACCGGAGAAACGATTATTTTGTAATGAAACATCCATTAACTTTGTTAAATTTTCAATCTCTTCCCCAAAGAAAATTTATTATTATTCAATGACAGTTATCCAAGATTTCGAAGCTTACCAATTTCAGGACTTATACCTCCCCCGAGCTTATTGTATCTAAGATCAAGATCTTGAAGAGATTCGAGTGCGAAAAGTTGAGCAGGAATCGGACCCTGGAAACGATTATTACTTAACCACAATGTAGTCAATTTTCGAAAAGAACCCAGTTCAGGTCCTAGTCGTCCCTCGAGATTATTATAACTCATGGCCATGTAACGTAAATTTGTTAGCTGGAAAAGTTGGCTGGGGATGGAACCATTGAAGTTGTTCCAGCTCATGTCAAGATGAAGCAGTTTGGTGAGATTACCAAACCCATCTCCAGGGATCTCGCCTTCTTCAAAAAAATTCAACGATATATCAAGCCATTCAAGTGACCTGATATGAAAAAGAGGAGTCAAGATGTCTGAAGATATATTAAGCCGTTCGAAATTTTGAGGAGGAGGGGCGGCTACATAAGATAGCTGAAGCTCGGTAACACTTCCGGTTGTGGAGCAATCAACACGCTTCCAAGAACAACAATCAGAAGTCGAATTCCATGAGTCTAGCTTTACAAACTTAACGGGATATTTGGAATTGTAGATGGCGGTGAGGGTGGATTTGAAGTGGAGTAGAGCTTGCTTTTGATGAAGGGGACAAGAGAATGATGGGATTATAATGGAAGTAAAAAAGATAGATAATATAAGCTTAAAAACTGGTGTGCTTGGCATGGTGGATATTGGTTTTTTTTTTTGAGCAAATGGTGGATATTGGTTGTACGTTCTCTATTTTTTATTCATTTATATAGGGAATGAAAACGTGCACTCGGATGAGTTTTTTTTTTCTTATTTCTTTCTAATTGTTCGGTTCTTGTAAAATAGGTTCTCTATTGCCAAGTGTCCTGTACCATCAAGGCTATAATTGATATATCAAATGTTTTCAAATTTGCTGCCAACCCACTTTTATAGTTACAATTTACATTAAAATTATGCATCGAAAACTCAAAACTGGCAAAACAATTTCATGCATCAATATTCAATATTACGTACATTACAATTATGATGAAAACAAGCAAGATTACCCGAGCGTTGCTGCGGGCGTTAATTTTTCACGCGTTGTTGTGGGGCATTAGGTTTTTTTTTCGGGTTTATTTTTTCGGTCTCATGTTTAATAGTTTGTTTTTTTTCTTATATTAAATGACAATCGCGCGTTACTTACTGCGGGGCATTTTTTTTCGTATTGTATTTTGTTCGGGTTTATTTTTTCGGTCATATAACATTGCGCCACTGTAGCTAGCATCTCTAATGATATATAGTATAATGCCCGATATAGGTTTTTTTTTTCTTTTCAATAAAGGGAAATTTTTTATTTGTTTAATTTTTTTTTTGGCCCAGGCGAACAAGAAGTCGTAAATAGTTAAAAATGAGAGTACGTCACGTAATTTTTTTCCTTATTTTTGGCCAAAAGAGAGGGGCGGGGGGTGAGTATAAAGTTTTTTTTTTGGCCGATTAACAGTAACCACCGGGGTCGGGCCGATGTGAGTAGGGGGGATTGCAAAGTTTTTTTTTTGGGCCGATGAACAGTAAGCACCGATAGAAGAGGAGAGATTATAAAGTTTTTTTTAAGACCTGTGAACAGTAACCATCGGGCCGGGCCGATGTGGATTACACTGTTCATCGATGAACAGTAGCCCAAACACTGTTCATCGATGAACAGGAACAAACATCTCTTTTGAGTATATATATAATAATAATAATAATAATAATTCAAATGTTATGATAAAATAAAGATTCGTCCACGTTATTAAAAGAATCACATTATTATAACATTTAGTTATTTAAATTAGATGCAATATATAACAAATAATAAAAGCGATGACCCTATTAACCATGTATAAATCAAGTCAACATTCAAAGTCAACGGTCAGCATTCAAAGTCAACGGTCAACATTGAATATTCAAGTCAAGTCAACATTCAAAGTATATTTATTAGTCATTATTCATTCATGATCATCTTTAGCATCATCGTCATGATTCATGAACATTGATCATACACATCATTATCATCCTAGATAACCATCTTCATGATCATCATCGTATGCATCATAATCATCATCGTCATCATCTATAATCTGCATCTTTGATTTTGATAGGGGCTATTTCTCTTAATCTGGATACATTTAAAAATGTATTAAACATGATTTATAATCATAAAAGCCAAGCCATCATCATCTACCGAAGATGCAAAAACGCTCCACATCATTCTTCATAATCGACTCTTGCATCATCATCGTCGATCCTTGCATCATCATCGTCGTCTTGCAAGTTGCAATGTTGTTGCATCATTGACGATTCTTGCATCTTCATCATCTTCGTCGATCTTTGCATGATCATCGTCGTTGATTGATTCTTGCATCATCATGTTCATCGATCATCAATATTAGGCTAAACATCATGTCATCATCGATCATCATAATCTTTGTTCACGTCGTCATGTATACGAATATTTTGACAAGTTAAACATCGATTTTTGATCTAAATAAATATGGACACGATTTTGGATGCCAGAGAAGATATTCCGTTGTTTATGCATGAACTTCGGAAACTAAAAAATGCACAGGTGGCCAAATTACTTAAATGACCCTCCATCACATTAATCTTCCTTTATAACGTTTCCTAATTTACCAGATTGCCACATATATTTTTAGTCTTTGATCAAGTCAAAGTCAATAGATCTAAAGGCTAACATTTTCTCCTACATATTTCACTTTAAAAGAGTGTTTTACTTGAACTCTTGCCAAACACTAATGCCCATAATAAAATCAATTAATAGAAACAACACTACAAAAATTATCTTTAGTAATTCTTATACACGATTACACGTCACTATTTGTCAGTATAGGTCCGTCACAAATCAATTTAGACGGACGAAATTCAAGACTATTCAGTGACAACCTTTCTCGTCACACCAGTTTTTCACTAAAATGGTGAATGTTGTCACTAGTCAAGTTAGTTAACACTCTCTTAACGCCAAGCTGAAACCAGAGAAGCTGGTCACTAGCTTTGATACTTAATGATCAATAAGGTGGTCACATATGTAGATCGTCACGCTATTTTAATAAAATTACATAGATATTTAGAAAATGAGTAAAATACATCGAACTTCCCTCTGAACTTGTACTCAAAATATACCGTTAGTCGCAAATTCAAAATAATCTACCAACCATCCCTAATATCTCCATTTTGCATCGCCGATGGTCCCTTTGACTTTTTGCCGTTAGTCTTCGTCTTTGACCCCCTCACGCACACTTCGCGTGAGGGCAAATATGTCATTTATGTTTCGTCCCAACTCCATTTATACCAACAACCACCACCTCCACCTCCACCATCACCCAACTCCATTTATAAACTAGCTGATCAGTTTGTTTTCTTTCATATATACCCAACGAAACTTCATAAATTACATATTTCCTCAAAACATAAGTTTTTAATGCATAATGTTCAATGGAATTGAAGCATGTCTGGGAAAATATGTAAATATTGAAGTTTTTTGGGGATACATGTAAATGTCCGATATCCTTATAGAGTTGTCCCAAAACTAATTTTAAACAAACAACTCATTACTAAATTAAAAAGCATAAATTATAACTAAAACAAAATTAATCACAAGCCCACTGTGCAACTTGGGTTGATGATTCTCTTCGTGCTTGTCCGGATACAAAAGAAATAAGAGAGAGAAATCATGATATAAAACTGTATATCAATAGAATATTAGTTGCTGAAACCAAAGTACACGACACAACATCCATATAATTTGGATGCAATGCACGCGCCATATCAGCAGACACCAATAAGCTTTTTTGGATGGCTTTTTCTAGTAACCGCACGAATTTAGGCAAACAGACCTATCAGGAAATCAAGTTAGTCAAAACAAACATTAGATTCTATATTCTTTATACCTTTCTGTAACATAATAAGACTAAATGTGGCAATTTCAGCTTGTTTGATTTTTTATTCTCTTCCAAGGGTCAAATAGGTAAATATAGTTCTTTTAATCATATTTAACACATTGATTACACTCGGAAAAATATCAGGGCTGGACAGAAAAGTGATTTCATGTCAACCCAATCTGCCCTTACAAAAAGTACCCCTTTTGAGGCGTAATTTCTAACCTGTGGATTAGAGGAAAAGAAGGCTTGAGAGTAATAGCACTTATGAAATGCTCACAAACTAATTGACTATGTGTCGGACTCGTCTCATACGTACAATTTTCCGAGATATTAGTAACTATTAAGAGGTTTCTCGTAGTTCGACTAAAATTGATCCTATTGAAAAGCATATACCAAAAAAGTGAACGATCAATGAATTGATAACATTGAATAAATTACTAATTGTTATTTATAATATAATATTTAAGGAGAAATAATAGGGAGATCTAAAAATGTGGTTAATTTCATGCCTAAATATAGATGTCAACATCTTGTTAGTTGGAGCCAAAAGACTCGTTATTTTACAAACAAATAAAACATTAACATACAGTTTTAGGCATGAAATTAACCAAATATATATTGCTCCCGATCATTTCTCATAAATTTTTTTAAAACGACACTTTTTAACTATATCACAATATTTATACCACAAACTATCTCACATAATTGAAATGGTGAACATTTGCAAACCAACGACATGATTAAAAGATTATAACGAAACATATCAAAATAATACAACTATCAAACATTGAATGAATGAAAAAATGATGAACATATACAAAGCATCTTATGGAAAAAAATCTAACAAACTTGATATGCAAATTAAAAATTATTTTAAAACTATTTTGCTAGTATTTCAAACTTGATATCCAAATTGTCAATATTAAACCACTAGCTTTAGTAAATTAATACCCCGACACATCCAAACGATTTAATGAAGTTTGTATCATTTATTGTTCGTAAAACATAATTTGTTGAAAGATAATTTGACACATTTAAATAAATTTAAATGTTGATTTGATGTAAATAAGAAAAAGTTGAAACTTTCAAATGTTTTTTGGAATTTAACCATGTAGCAATAATGACGTCATAAAATATGTTAGATGGAATACAAAAACGTTTTGATTTTATGTAAAGATATAAAATATAGATAGATAGATAATAGAAGATAGATAAGATCATATAACAAACTAAAATTGAATGTGAAATACAATTATTAGTTCTGTAAACGGAACCGATGAAACGGACGAGAGCCTTGTTCATGTTCGTATTATTTAATTTTAGCTGACAAATAAACGAACGACGATAGATTAACCGAACAAATGTCTTGTTCATGTTCGTTTATTAAGAAATAAGGTAGTTCATGTTCGTTTATGTTCGTTCATTTAGACACTAAACGAACATAAACGATCGGACATAACAACGCATAAATAAACATAGTCAAAGCGCTTAAAGGACGTGTATGAAGGTGTTTGTTATATATCTTGGTGGGTTATTTGGAAGTTCCGTAATCAAATTTTGTTTGGGAAGCAATTTCCTCAGGTTGCTCTCCTTTTTGATGAGATCGTTCGATTGTCTTTCTTTTGGTGCTCGAATCGTTGTAATTTTAACTTTGATTGGAACTCTTGGATGAAAAATCCAAGTTCCTTAATTTTGTAGCCTTCCTAGCGCCTTGCTAGTTTTCTAATAAAATGCTGTTCAAAAAAAAGATAGAAGATAGATATGAGGCCTATAACAAACTAAAATTGAATTGAACTACAAGTAGTGTTATTATGAAATATTTATGCTAGTGGTCCAGGTTTACCGTAGCTAACTCCTTTATTGTCTTTATGAAATAATCGACAACAAGACTTATTTACGAAATTGAGATTAACAACTATAACAAATATTGTATTCATGAAAACAATCCAATAAAAGATATAGATACACGATACGGTTATAATATCAGTAACTAATATTATTAGGGGGACTTTCTTTTCAGCACCAATCTTAGTGCGAGAACTGACAGAACCACCAAAAACATACATGCACGCCTTTTAAAAATAAAAAAAATACATGAAAATCATCAATAATCGTAAGAATCCACATATGTTCTTCAGTATCATCATGAACTCTTCCTCTTCTTTCACAAAAACCTTACACACGGCCGCAATATTGTCGTTGCACGCCTTATAAGAACATACATGCACACCTTCAAAGAAAAATTTTGTATTTTCAATTTCTTATCAAATTCTTTAGAACAATTATGTTTTTTTTAAAACATATATGTTGTTTTTAGAACATATGTGCAAAAATACAATTATTGAAGGCGTGCATGCATGTTTTTGGTGGTTCTGTCAGTTCTCGCACTAAGATTGGTGCTGAAAAGAAAGTTACACATATTATATTTAGAAAAAGTTTTTACAATTTTTATATTCAATTCTAAGTATTACAAGTATCGTTTTTTTTTCATGCATAACAATTTAATACACTGCATTTTATTTTGTTTTTTTTATATAAAAGACTCTTTAACCAGTTAAACAATGATATGGTCTGTTATTACTAAAGATAGTTTTTTCATTTTTTTGTTTCCAAACAAAATTATTTTAACTGTGTATGGCGTTAACAGCGACTTTGAGTATTTTATATTTTGTTACAACTTTTTGTTTCCAATAACATCTACGTGGTCCAGGTTTACATGACTTTGATACACTTGTTGTGGAAGGATTGGAATAATATTAAAAAAAAGACTTGTTTGCTTGACTTGGTGGATAATAAGGTCGTTGTAAGTATTCAAATGGAATTAAATGAAACGTTAGTACTTTCGGATGTTGGCCATAGAAAAAAAAAGAGTTCTCATCTATAAAATTTTCTTTTCTAAAATTTAAAGCACATAATTGGTCTCGATTTACTTGGAAACAATAAACAAGCCGTGGGGAAAGGGGAAATAATCGACACCAAGACTTTTCGTACTTGAAAACAATACTATGTATGTCAAAGTAACCACTACAACAAAATAAGGGTCTAGGGTCGACATTCTCGACCCTAAGTTACAAAGGGTGTCGACCAAAAGTGCTTAGGGTCGACAATTTCGATCCAAATTTCTCGACCCTAGGGGACCACAATATTTCAACCAAATAAGTTGACTAATTTTAGGGTCGACAATGCCTTTGAAACTTTGGGTCGACATTGTCAACCCTAAACTTTTTTATTTATTAAAATCGTTTTAATATAGAAAACAAATTAATATTTAATCTTTTAGGGTCGACGTTCCCCTTTTAATTTTGGGTCGACGTTGTCGACCCTAAACTTTTTTATTTATTAAAATCGTTTTAATATAGAAAACAAATTAATATTTAATTTTTTAGGGTCGACATTCCCCTTTTAATTTTGGGTCGACAATGTCGACCCTAAACTTGAAATTTATTAAATATTCATAGTGGTATTCCACGTAGGTATTCCACCCACTTTAGGGTCGACGTTGTCGACCCTAAGTTTGAGATTAGGGTCGACAATGTCGACCCTAAAGTGTGCCTGTGCAAAAAAAATAGACGCATTTCTAGTTTTCCAGATTTTTTCCGGAATTTTTTCCGGAAAAAATCTACATTTCAAAAATCCAGAATTTGGAAAATCCACAATACGATACAATAACAAATCACTAAACGTTACAATACCACAAATCCACAATACGATAAATTACCATTCAACAAAATCCACGCCACGATAAAATACTAAATCCATGTTTCACAAATGTAACAAGTCTAAAAGTTATTACACATACTAAGATACTATATAAAAACGCCTACTCCTCCTCCTCCGAATAGTCATCACCCGATTGTTGCTCGCCCTCCTCCTCCTCCTCCTCC
>BQNB010013940.1:1664-72475 GCA_026074375.1 Tanacetum coccineum | reverse complement strand
TGTTCCTCGCACACACTTAGGATTTCTCCCACTTGTGTACGGGACAACATTATCTAAAGTAGAAAAACCATACGACAAGCGTTCGATTGTTCAATCAATATGATAGTGTCATAGATATTACAAGTAGATTTTAAACCATAATCTTGAATAAGGAATTGTGGATTATTATTCTATAGATAACGTTTCAGGAAAGCAACATCGGAAAGGCAACACATTATCTTATAAAATAAAATGCAATTTTCTTTAAAAATGGTCGTTCATATTCGGAAAGTAATGACATTATTTCAAAGCAAACTTAGAAATAATATGGGTAACTAATAAGGAATTGAATCCTGTAGCTCCCACTGAAATTGACAACCTCACATGAATGTCATTTCAGTTATAAAACGCAAAGCTCCCACTGGATTTGTCAACATTGTAAGTGTTACATCACCAGTAGAAAGTAATTAGCGATTAATTTACTTTCCTACTCTCTTAGAATGCCTACTAGTAGCAATGTACTTAGGTATTGTACAGAGTATATGAAGTTCTACTTATGTAGATGAGGGACTAGCCATCATGTATTCATTAACTTGAATATTTAGCATGCATTTCCTCCTTAATATGTCTGTCTAACCACAAGGGTGTTTAACACTATAAGGAATGAATTGAGTCCAAGAAAGTTTACCTAGAAAACCTGCTAGTAATTTTCTTTACTCATTGCGGTTAAACTCATACATCGTGACAAGTGCAATATGTCATTATTTGGTAGCTATAGACACAATGTTCTCTAGTTACACAAATATTTCAAAATTTTCAAAACCGAAAAAGGGTAATGAAAGATTAAAAGTGAGTTTAAATATAATTGATAAAAATTTAAAAAAATTCAATTAATAACCCCTACTTAGTTTTTTGGTCACTAAGAAGAAAAGAATAAGGAGTATAGGTCTTACTCTTCTTACCTGAAAAGAGACTATATTTTGTCTTTTTCTAATGAAAAACAAACATTTGTTTTACAATTATGTTACAGTAACACAAATTAGTCAGAACAAAGAAAGTTCAATTTTAGTATTTTCGATAATTAAATTCTTAATAGAATAAACTACCCAATTAATTACTAATTAAGACTAAGATCCAACTTGACCTCCCACTTATTAACCAGAGGTCTGACCAGTGAGAAAACAAGTAGGGTAAGTGGTAAGCAACGATTGCTAATTGCATTAAAATGCAACTCTTAGACTTATGAGACTGGTCAAGACATTAATCGACAAGTAATAATGTCAAGAGCATGTTTAGTTCTCATCTTATGCCTCGGTCCAAGGTCTGACCAAGCATACTCAATTAGTCGTCCAAGCAAGAAACTTCAAAAATCGCCAGAGGGTCTGAAAGTGAGAAAAATTTGCCTGGTTTCGTGAATGGCCCTGAGGTTCTACCAGTAAGGCCAACCACTACACGTGTTTCTTTCCTTGGTTGGGTGGCATTGACTTAAAATTTTCAAAGGGGTATTCACATAAATGTGATAAAATGGCGTGTACAAAGAAGCATGCAAACAACTTTGTAGCACTATTTTTAAAAACCTTTGATAATGACACTGTAGTGACATGCCATAGTTCACGGTAACTCCAATCGAACGTACAAAAAAGCGGAGAATCAGGTCAGCGCGAAGCGACTTCAAAAACCTGATTTCTTTAGGGAAAGTTACCACGCACTCCGCCTTACACTTTCTCTTATAGTTTGTTCAAAAGTTGGACAGCCGTACTTCCATAGAGTCCATAGCGTCCAGTTTTTAAATTCATTAAAAACATGTTTTATAGTTTTAGGTCTTTTAATGTTATAAAAAACATATTTTCCACAAAACACATAGCAGGTCACAATGAATATGTTTTAGGCGTGTAGAATTAAAGACCGATTTAATGTCATCTTTCATTATTTATTAGTCCGTATTCTATTTGTTTAGGCATGTAAGCATGTAAACTAGTAAATAAATAAGCATGTAGGAACATAATAAATAAAATAAATAACATTAAATAAAAACGAGTAACAAGTAATAATCCCTAGTTCTCTAACGAGTCTTCCCCAGCAATTGGAGAACCTAAACCCTCATGTAGGTTTTTCCCTAATCGCGCCCATTCAACACAAATTAATTTATGATTGAGTAGGTCATATAGCCGGACTTTTAGGAAACAAATTAAACTACTAATTTAGAAAGATCTAGTTTTTCAATTAAAATTAAAAATATTTAGTTTCCAAAAATAAAATATTTACAAGATCTTTTAAATAATTAGGAAGATTTTATATATTCCTAAATAAACAAATTAAAAGAAGAAACAAATATAGCTAAATTAACAATTAATTTTGTATTCCTCTTTTAATTCTCTATTAACTTTTAATATTTATCTTGCAAGATCTAGCAATTTTCTTTATTAATTTATGGTAAAGATTTGCATATCTTTACCATATTTACAATAAGACAATAATAAAGAAAAATAATCGCAGCTTAATAATAAAAATCAAATCTAGGCGTGTAACTAGGCGTAAAATTCAATTTTTAAGCGTGTAACCCTAGATGCCAAAACGAGTTGACTCGTGATGCCACTGTTGGGATTTATTAAATCTAGCTAACCAATTTAGCCACGAGTGCGCAGCGGATGGATCTAGTTATGGCAAGTAGGTTAACACATATTAAATAAGGAAAGCGTACCTTTTGCGATTATTCTTGAATACAAAAGCGTCTAAAACAAACGCCTCTACGGTTGCTCACACAAACACGTCAAGCAAGTATGTAAGAATTGCTAGTCTTATCTTCACGAACAAGCACCAAGTGTAATATCAAAACCAAACGCACGCCTTGCGCTCCTTTTTGAAGTCGAAACAAACAAACAAAACTATAATTAGGGTTTATATCAAGAAACCATAATTCGTCAACTTGGAGGAATTACCAAACAACCACTACGCGTACCTTAAATCGTCAAGCAAGGAGATCAAGTGAAAACGGAAAACCAAAACCCTAAAAGGATGTTTGGTCGAATTCGGTTAATAGAAGAGAACCAAAAATCCCTTAGGAATTTCGGTTAGGGTTTTGAGTAAGGGGAGAAAGCAACAAAATTCTTAGGTGATTAGGGAATGAATGAATAAAGAATGAGGGATAGGAGGAGTGTTTATATATGCACCCTAATACCCTAATTCTGGTAGGACAAGATTAGTATAATTCCTATAATTAAAACAAATCTTTTCCCTTCCTTTTCTTACCCCCCAAACACCCCTTCTAGAACCTTGAGGATTTTGGCCAATTAGGCCACTCCTTGAGGTTCGGGGTTTGTCCGGTTTTTGGTCCTCGGTTCTATATTTAGAATGTTTTATATAATTAATTAAACAAGTAATTAATTAAATAACTATTTAAATATAAATCGTGAAGTAACCATACTCTTCGTGTATTAACGTGTGTGCCCCCAATAGGCTCACGTATTTCTAACTTATAAGTTGCGGAACCGACTACCAAATTCCAACAATTTTTTTGGTTTTGGATGTGGTCTTGATGTATGCAAATGGGTCTCGTCTGCTTTCGGTGAGCCTGTCTGCAAATGCTTAGTCCGTCTACTTTTTTCATATATGTTTGCTATATTAGGGGTATCTATAATATATTTTGGCTGGTTATGGTTCATGTGGCTTATGGTGTTTTTGTGGCCATGACACCATAAATACCTTTTAAAGTAGAGAATAACTTTGAGATAAATTTCAAGAACAATCTTTTACATATGTACAGATAATAACTACTTGAGCTTTTATCATACCCTTTGTTTCAGATACCGTTTAAACCCCTATGATATGAAATCTAACTCATTCATAAAGTTTTTATCCATTTAATTCTCGTTATATAAGTTAATTAAATATACCCAATATAATTAAGAATCACCTTAAAATTACCCTTTTGGTCGCGGTCCACACAATTTTCTGATTAATTTCCCGAAGTGGAGCCAGGTATCATCTGCACATGATAATGAGGAGGGAACAAAGTCAATTGTTGACTACAGAGTGTTGTGGAAGCTAGATTGGTTCACAATCACGTTCGAAAAATAGGTTTTAATATACTAACATATCTACAGGTACGCGTTTTGTCTATAATCACAAAGTGATATCCACACATACAGAACTTGTTTGTATCCCACAATTCCAAAGTATGACTTATTAAACGTAATTTTGACATTTTACTCATGACAAGGATCCAAAAGTAAATGTTCAAAAGTTGGGGTATCAAATATGCAACCCTTGTGAATACATATGAGTTTGGCAGGAACAATCTGTATATTCAAAGAATATTACCAATACTCACATTTTCCTTATATAACAATATTCCCATATTGTTAACCGACAATGGACATATTTATAATGATAAAATCATTCAAGGATTAAACATGCAAAGTACATGGATACAAAATTATTAAACGATGAGATATCAAATACCAAGTAATTTATATCCATCAGAAAAAAAACATGTGTTTTTAGAATGCCAATATTATCCAAAGAGACTAAAAACAAAAATATGCAAATGAAACTAATTAGCAAGTTGATAGTCAATCTTTTTCCAAACAATCTTCTCAACTCACTTCATTTCTTTACAAGACATCTAAAAGTAGTTATCTTGAATTAAACTTTCCTTTCTGAATACTTTGTGTTTTCAAATTCCCACACATTTGGTGAAGGGAATTTGAATGATATTATAGTGTCGTATGTTTTATTTGCATACTATTGCAAGTATATAGTATGAAACACACTATCTCACTCTCCTCACACTCACATACATTTAAAGTCCACCAACATACTCCTACCTTCAGACAGATTCTCATTACAGTTCTTAAAAGTAAGTATTCTTATTCTTTAATGGAATGCAACAATCTGCTTAGCTGAGCAAACTAGTTACCAATTTATCATAAAAGGAAATTCCACTTTTATTCTCTAAGCATCGTGTGTACAACAAACAACACATATGCCTGTCATACGACAAACACGTCGTACTAATTAGAATGAAATATCCAGTCAAAAAGACAATTACTTTAGGAAAAATAAAAGTCTATCTTCCGAGTGTCGCTTCCACGGCGGAGAGATTGAATTAAAATTACATAAAAAATAAATGATTCGTTTGGTGATTGAATGACAAATATTTGGTTTGGTTTTAAACTATTTTTATACTAAAATTTAAACTATGATTAATTCTAAGATTACAAAAACTAAAGATTATACTAAAATTGGATATAGACTACAAATATAACTTAGCTAAGTACGTGAACATGTTCTTAAGTCGGGCTTAGTTAACTGAATTAAAATACCTTAGAAAACAAGTTTACAAGAAATTAATGACAGTAAATAAAATGCTTTTAAAAAAAAAGTACTAAGTATTTGGAAATGCATTAAAGTAAATGACGGTATGTAAATTAGAAAATTCTAATGACTATTAAGTTTTTAAACCTTTTTCAAAACCGCACTTAAATTCCAAATCACTAATCACTTAGTAAACACAAGTAATTTACTCGCTACTCATAATGAAATTCAATTTAACAAACATGACATTTAACGACAAAAATAAATCTACACTAAGCATGACAAAAATCAATACGCGTGAATATATTAAAGGAACCCCCCCGAATAAAAATAAAACTATTCTAGAGGAGATGGAAAAAGATTAGAAATAAGAACTCGAAATGAATAACCATAATGATATAAAACCACCTCGATCTTACAAAACTTAATAATACAATAAGTTTATCACTTTTAAGCTCTACTTCACTAATTAGCAAATAAATGTGTCAACTTTTATCTATTTTTTACTAATTACTTTCGTAAAAACTATAAAAGTTAAAACTTTAACTAATCATCAACTTATAAGACCCTTAAGCTCCGGCCTTAGATGTAGAATGATAGAATAAGAAATAAGACATGAAAAGTTAAGACAAAACAAGCTAATAAGATGAAAACTAATTTTTGTAAAAATAAAACTAGATTAAATCTATATATAAAAAAACTACTTTTGAAATAAAAACTAGAATAAGCTAAAAAGCTATCAAGGCTTTTTCGAAGAAAGGATGAAGAATATAAGCTTATAAATAAGCCACTTCTCAAATAAGCTACAAATACCCTTCGAAATAAGCCCTAGCTTAATAAGCTATAAGAAAAACTAGTAAAGTTTAGAACTTTATGACTAAATAAGCTAAATAATAAGACTCTCGAGAAGATAAAGGTGCTCAAGACTTAATGAATAAGTCGAGTAGGAGACTCATGACACCCTTTTTAGCATTCGAATCGAGCTTAATCAAACAATAAGCACTTTTGAAAAAGTAAAGACAAGAAAAGAGAAAAAGATGAGATAAGCAAAAGCTATTTTAGAATTTATTCTAAAGACAATAAGCTAATAAAAAGATGAAAACTTTAGATCTAAATCTACCCGAAACTAAGGTGTTCAATCAAGTGAACTTGGATCGGGTATATTTAAAGATTTAGATCTAAGAAAAATAAGCTAGAATTAAAAAGCAACAAACTTTATGCTAGAAAATAAGCTAAAAATATAAGATCAATTATTTTTAGATCTAATCCACCCGAAACTAAGGTGTTCAATCAAGTGAACTCGAATCGGGTATGATTAAGGATTAGATCTATATATATAAAAAATAAGCTTGAATAAAAATAAGCAATCAAAAAATAAGCCAAAATAAGCTCACTCGAAAAGCTCTAAATCGAAAACAATATAAAATAAGCTAGTCTAAATAAGCTATGGAAATAGCTTATTAGAATATAAGCTTAAGAGAATGGATCCAAAAATAAGCTATAAGCATGAGCTTATTTGGAAATAAGCAAAAGAAAAGAAAGAGTAGAAGAATAAGCATAAGAAATAAGCATTAAGAAATAATAAGCATTTAATTAAACCAACCTCAAACATCTTCAATAATAAGCTCAAAATCTTGATTACAATAAGCTATAAAAGCTTTTATAATAAGCTAAAAATTATACTACACTACTCCTAAATCTACACCTACTACTACTATTTTGAAAATAAACTAATTCTCTAACACCTTTCTAACATTCTTAACTACTTAATTTTCAAGATAGCTAAATTGTTATCTAAGTAAAACTTTCCGCATATCTTGCTTTAAAAATCCAAATTTGTGAAGAATTTGAACGCTATGTTAGTGTCGTATGTATATTTGCATTACTATTGCAGATTCTAGGATGGGAAAATGGTGACTATACCTTTTATGAGGTATTTGTAGTCAAACAACATACCTATCTCAGACAGTCATCTTTACAGTTTCTTAAAATGTAAAGTATTTTTATTCTTTATTGTGTAATGCAACAATGCTCTTAGATGAGCATATCTAGTTAGCAGATTTATCATAAATGATTAAATCCTACTTCAACTAGAATTGATTATTCTCTAGCATCAAACAACACTATACCTTATATAATTCGTAAACATTTGTATAACAGTCATCTAAATCACTCTCAATTAGATACTGTTGCTATCAGTCATCTAAACACTCTCAATTAGATACTGTTGTTGTTAGCTCATCTTGCTCTTGTGCAAAAGTAACAACCAGTCTCATACACAATATAAGATATACATGATGAATCCTTTGTTAAAAACACAAGGTTTCCATCCATGTATTAAATTATCTCAAGTGAAATATATCATTTAAGACTTGCTTCAATGATGTATTGCATTGTGTTGGACTTAATTTCCGCATATGTTTATTTCATTAAACATTTATTCCAAGGTCGTTTGTTTTATTTCCTAAATTCCCAAGTGAAGTTTCATTCCAATCTAAGGATTAATATCTAGCTTTGATGGAATGATGCTTTCAATATGTTACACAACATATGAATTTTAAGGAAAAACATAGTGCTCCCACTTGATGTCAGGTGTACTCAGGAGTTATCTTAATTTAATCAGAAACCATATTGTGATTAAACTTAAGATCTCAGCTCCTAGATGCATGATTCAATCCACACTTGGATTCTATTATCTTGTATACTTTATAAAGATTATTTTAAACTCATAACCCCTTTTGATTACACACCGTCCTCGCAAAAGGTAATCATAAAGAAAAGAGTTATAAAACTTAATTGTCATATTACAAATATAGACTCATAACCCTTTTGATTACACATCGTCCTCGCAAGGTAATCATTAAGGAAAGAGTTATGATCCTTAATTCGCCATATTGCAGATTCAAGAAAACCTGTATGACAATTAGTTATCTTTATATAATTAATGCGTGTAGAAAAGAAAGATTTAATCATAGTCAATTGCTTGAGTAAGATTAAAAACTCTTGTCATCAGTCAGGCATTAATATGTATACAATCTTGTCCTTATGAGCCTTTCTTCAAAAGAAACTCATTCTCACCTTTCAGTTTAACTGTTTGGTAAAAGATCAATCAAGCTCAAAACTTTGATTGCCTTTTAAGGACTGCATCTTGTCATTCATAGTTCTAAGATATTTATCAGATTCAAGATGTGATAATTCATCTTATTAGTTAGCAGGCTTATTATGACCCTCTAACTTATATTCCTCAGCATTGATATTAAAATATCAATCAAGTGATGAGGCATCCATGCGGATTTATGAATGAGAGTTACATTATACTTTGGTTCGACATTTTCATGTTTAACCTTAGTATGACATTCACAAGTGGATTTAGAAGGTAACGTATTTTGTTCTTGAATCACTTCAAGATTTGTAGATGCTCCCACTTACTTTTGTAAGTAGAGAAAATTCTCTAAATACTAAGTATTTAAGCAACAATGAATTGTTCTTAATTGGGAAACACAAAACACATATTAAGTTCTCATATCTAGTTTGTTAATAATATGCTTCATAAGATTTTAACAAATTTCAGAACTTTAATCAAGACATAATGGGATTCCTTCCAAGAACCCTAATTAGGGTTTGTAGCAAAACCCTAATTCTTGTATCACCCTTTAACCGAAAACCTTAGCAAAGGTTTGTGTTACGTCGAGCTAGGAGGAACACCAAAACTACAATCTTCAAGCTAGGAAGTGTAGAAAAATCAAAAACCCAAAAGGTTTTAGGGTTCGATTGGTTTGAGTGGAAAAACCAAAAATCCCTAAGGGTTTAGGGGTTTTAGTCGTGGGTTGTCTTGAATACCTTCTAGGTTTGAACTATATTGAGTGTATCCATGACACACACAATTTTCTAACCTTGTAGATATTGGAGGTAGAGCAATTAAAGTTATCATGAATCAAACAATATGAATATAGTTTGTTTCAACCTATTAGACATACCATAATAACGTGGTGTTCTATAAGTATTGGAATTGTGAGACTTTATCAGGATTCCATAGATAACTTAATTCTGTTTGGATCAAATACTTGTCAATTGGGTCAAGCCAAATTGCATATTCAGTATTTTCAAACCAAGTGAATGCTATAGTGTATATTTCTTGAATAATACAAGAACCCTATGTTCACGTGTTCACAATAAGACAGAACTGTTCAAGAATTATATGTTCATGTGTTTACAAGAAAACAGAACATGTCAAGTATACACTATAAGTCTTTGAATAATTCAAGGACCTCATGTTTATGTGTTAACAAGAAGACATAACAATTTTACTACATACTTTATGTTATAAGTCATTGATTAATTCAAGGACTTCCTAATTATGTCTTAACTAGAAAACATAATTATAGTAACTAAAGTAGTTATGAACACAATCTCTTGAGTTTAATAGTAATTTTAAGTTAATTTCATACTTCAAAATTATGATTATTATTATTTAACCACAATTAGATTGACTAAAACATGTAGTCAAAATATTGAAGTAGCTTTACATTATATCATGACATTTGATATGTAATAGGGCTTCAAACATCTTGTATGTTTATGGTCTAGTAGATTCATTAGCTTTCTTACCTTGCGGTCAAAAGAAACCAATAATATGTTGTTTCTTGCACACACTTTGAGATTTCTCTCACTTGTGTAAGGTACAACATCATATTATGAAGACAAACAACACAACATGTGCTTGATTGTGTAAACAATATGATAATGTCATAAATATTACAAGTAGATTTAGAACCATAACATTTAATAAGGAATTGTGGATTATTAATCTGTAGATAACGTTTCGGAAAGCGACATCGGAAAGGCAACTGGTTATCTAATAAAATAAAATGCACTTTTCCTTTAAGCAATGGTCGTTCATATTTGGAAAGTAATGAATTATTTCAAAGTAGGTTCGAAATAATATGGGTGACTAACAAGGAAATAAATCTCGTAGCTCCCACTGAAATTAACAACCTTATATGAATGTCATTTCAGTAATAAACACGTAATGCTCCCACTGGATTTGTTAACGTTATAAGTGTTACATCACCAGTATAAAGCAAATAGCAATTTATTAACTTTCCAATTCTCTTATAATGCCTATAAGTAGCAATGTACTTAGGTATTGAATAGAGTATATAAAGTTCTATTTATGTAGGTGAGGGACTAGCCATTTACGCTTTCATTTAACTTGAATATAAGCATGCAGTTCCTCCTTTATCGTCTACATAGCCACAAGGGTATTTAGCACTTTAAAGAATAATGTGAGCCAAAGAAAAAAAATCTAGCAAATATGCTAGTAATTTCTTTACTCATTGTGGTTTAAACTCATACATCTTGACAAGTGCAAGATGTCATTATTTTGGTAGCTATAGACAAAATGTTCTCTAGTTACACAAAATATTTTATCTTTTAAAAATTTTGAAACCGAAAAAGGGTAATGAAGGATTAAAAGTGAGTTTAAATATAATTGAGAAAAATTCAATTATAACCCTATCTTTTTCTTGTCAACCAATGAGAAGAGATAGGAGTAAGTCTCACTCTTCTAACCAGGAAATAGACTATGTTTGTCTTCTCGAGAAAACAAACTTTTATTTACGAATTATATTGCAATAACACAATTAATCAGAACATAGAAAGTTCAATTTAGTATTTTCGATAATTAAATTCTTATAAGAGTTAACTACCCAATTAATTACTAATAAGACTAAGATCCAACTTGACCTCTCACTTATTACCGAAGGTCTGACCAACGTGTAAACAAGTAGGGCAAGAGGTAAGCGTCGAGCGTTAATTTCAAATAGATGCAACTCTTAGTTTTTATGAGACTTATGACATTAGTAACTCTTATAGTAATGTCAAGTGCATGTTTAGTCTCATTATATGCCTCGGGTCTAAGTTCTGACCAAGCATACTTGATTTAAGTCCACCAAAAAAGAACATGCAAAAATTAACATAGATCTGATCTATAGAAAAAATTTGTCATAGGTTGGAAAGGCCCTGAGGTCTGACCAAAGAGGTCAAACCAACTGCACGTGTTCTTACTTTGGTTGGCATTAGACTTAAAATTCATATAAGGGTATACACATAAATTCTATCAAAATATGTGACAAAATCGTGTACAAAGAAGCATGCAAAACATCTTTATAGCACAAGTTAAGAAAACGTTTTGTTAACTTTTAATCTAGATATCATCTTGTCAAAAGTTCTCGGTAGCTCCATTTGAACGCACAAAGAAGCGGAGAAACGGGTCAGCGCGAAGCTTATTAAAAACCCGACTTCTTTTGGGAAAGTCCCGCCTTATACCTCTCTTATAGTTTGTTCAAGATGGGTGAGCCGATTATAACAATTGACTGATGATGTATTTAAGAAAAACTTTTATCTCTCTAAGAAAACAAGTTTCATAGTTTAATGTCCGTATTTATTTGTTCAAAACCAAATTTTGCACACAACACATAACAGGTCACAAGGAGTATATAATTATGTGTGTAATATTACAGACAAAATAAAACCAAGTTTCTCTTTAAGTATTTAGTCTGTTTGGAGTTTCAAAAAATCTTTTGCATATAGTCACAAGTCACAAGGAGTATAAACACATAAGCATATAAAACAGACAGAAAGTAGGGATGAGGTGAAGACAGACCCTATTTAGAAAGAAGTAAATCACATAATGCCCGGAGGTCTCACATGAGTCTTTCTCAAACGAAGAACCAAAAGACTCTCACTACGTTTTCTACTAAAGTGTCTAGATCGCCACATCCATCATATAACATGATTGCGTGAGTCTTAAGGCCGGGATAATGAAAAGAATAGAAGATTTAACACACTCAATTAACTTTTAATTTTAAATCCATTCTTATTTAATCTTTTTAACTAGCAATATTGCAAGATTCTAAGTATTTATTTATTCTTTATGGCAAGAATTGCATATTGTTGCCATAATTTTCAATTAAAACAATAAATAAAAGTTTCTCATGCAGTTCTAGCATGTTTTATAAGTGTGTAACCCATAATACCAAACGAGGTTGGCTCTGATACAACTGTTGGGATTTTATAACTAGTAAACCACTTTTACTACGAGTAGGCAGTGGATGGATCTAGTTTGATGACTATGATTAACACATATATAAGGAATAGAAACACTAACCTTTAGTTGAATGACTTAAAGCAAACAACGAGAATCTTTACTTGGAAACTTAGTGACTATGTTGTCACCTCTACGGTTGCTCACACAACACGTCAAACAAATACGGCCAAGATGCTAGTATTTACTTCACGTCTCACAAACACCTTCTGTTGTACATTGTTTCTTGAATTGAATATCTCAAACAAACCCTTGTTGTTCTTCTCTGGGATCGATATCCAACAATTCACACTAATTAGGGTTTTGTACCGAATTCGATTTAATCGAATATCAAGAAAACCGAAACCCTAAAGGTTTCAACTTATTGTCAACTTGGAGAATAGTGTAAACTGAAACCCTTGAAGCTTGTATACTTACGGTCGACTTTGTGGGAAACCAGTTCACACCAAAAACCCTTTTAGTGTTCCACCGAAAATCGAAACAAGAAAAAGGGAAGAACCAAAAACCCTAGAAAAGGGATTTCCGGTCAAAGGTTTTGGGAGAGAGGAAAACCAAAACTCAATTTAGTTTTTAGGGATTCGAATGAATGACTAATGAGCTAGGGTAAGGGTGTTTATATAGGCACCCAAATCCTCGTCCTTGATGAACAAGGAAACAAAAATCATTCCTTATTCTAATTCCTCCACCTCCTTAATTTTAAATTAACACAAATACCCCCTCTAATAACCTTAAGGGTCGGCCACCATAAGGCACCCCTTTTAGGTTTGTGTTTTGTCAATTTAAGTTCCTCCGGTTTACTTTTAAACATTATGTGAAGCATATTAAATAATAAACGCATTCTATGTGTTTAACGTGTGTGCCCCCAATAGGCTCACACACTGATGTGTTTTAAAAGCTTTAAATTTATAATGACTGAAAATACCAATTCTATTATAGGGAAGCATACGGGTAAAACTATAACCCACATATGTAGTATAATCTTTTTTAGGTAAGACCAGGTCGTCCACAAGGATTTGAGTAGTGTTCAAATAATCAGAAAGAAAATAGACTTTAACAGCTTTGAAAATAACTTTTAATTTACCAGTGATAATAAAGATGACTACGCGGATAGTTGAGAATAATTTATAAGTAGTGGTAATGATTAAGACCTCGAAGATGGAACTTTTAACTGATAAAAAGGATTTCTCGTCTGGAAAACGTTTTCATAAATTAACTTAATTAACTTAAGACTTATATTTAGTTGGCTAGACCAAATGTGTCACTCAAATGATCCATTTACTTATTATATCAAAGCTTATTTTGTTTAGCAATGTATAAAAATGGATTTCTCGACACAAACGATAAAGACCATAGACAAATATTTAAAACCATATAGATCATAACGGGTCTTTCGACCTATACTGATATGATTATATAATCTAAGTTGATAAGCAAAACCCGACAAGATAAGACATAATAGGGTTGCAACGTAAGCTTGAGATTAATGAGATCACGATCATACCAAACACTTATTTATTATCATAACTTCACAAAGCAGTCATGAGAGAATTAGCCTCTCATGGCTATGTAGTTCATAACATAACTTGATTCAACAAAAAACTTCATTATTTCAATAAAATAAGATGATATTCTTCTTCGTTCTTGGTTGTTTGATCTTGAATCTTCAAAAGGTATAGTGTTTATGGTTTAGGAAAAGGTTGGGAAGATTTAGAACTTCACAGGGGAGAGAGATTATGTGTGAGACGAGAGAAGTGTATTAAGGGAATGATTTGATTGATGATAATGTGTGAGAATTTTGGCTCTATTTATAGGCTGAATTTCAGGTAAAAGTGCAGCGCACAAAATAAATTATGCGACGCACATGGTGTGTTAATGCGCCAGTATTTATTAACTTCATTTATTTGCGTGGCCAGATGGGAAGTGCGGCGCACAAAATAATTTGTTCGGCGTACTTGGGGAGTTAATGCACTATTTTGACTGAGCCTTTAATTGTTTTGACTTTGAGGAGAAGTGTGGCACACATGGGGTATGTGTGGTGCACATTTGCACTTTTCAGCTTGAGACTTTATCTTTTTTCTTGTATCTTGATTTCCAAAGTGTATAAGTACTTGATCTTTGTTTAATTTGAGCTCAGGATGTCTTCAAGTGAACCTATAAGTATTTCATGCTATTAAGTATCGAAAGTTCACGAGAATGATAAAATATGTATAAATAACGCCACCGAAAACATGCATAATTTAGGCGTTATCAAATCCCTCCACACTTAGCTATTGCTTGCCCTCAAGCAATCAAAGCGAGAAAATAAGATCATTTATCGTGACGTGGAGAAAATTCATATTTTTAGCAAGTGTTTGCATATTGATTAACTTTTCAGGCATAGACATATACCAAAGCACATCACTGGGGAATGTGTTTGATTTTTATTTCACTCGAGCCACTCAGATAGGGTTAATATTTTTGTGAAGACACTCAATTTGCACAGGCATAATCTAGATTTCTACCATATGCTTGTACTTGACACATAAACATGACCGAAGGGCAGAACTTGATACTGATGAGGGATAATAGCATATACAAATCTTCATGTGCCAAAACTTAAGCCCTTATTTCTTTGAACTACTATATTATATTTAATATTATTATATATATTTATATTTCATATACTATATATATAGAGTGTTTTATATATTTATTTATCATATTTTGAGAAAATCGATAACTAAGGCTTGGCACATAACCTACTTCCTTTCAACTTTTAACTTCCTTCACATTTGTACTTCAGCAAACCAAACACTAAAGGGAGTGCTGCGGGGACGAATTACGTCTGTCACATATGATTTATCTGGCTTCGGTTTGTACATGATGATCAAGCACATGTTTTAAAGCTTATAATAGTACCGGCTCACTCAAATTATAATTATCAACCAATACCAATGTTACAAAAAAGGCGACAAAGAAATACACAGCGTAACGGACGGATGAGTACACTTGCCATTGCTTCAAAAACCTTAACTCAAATAGGCTAAAGGCATCAGTTATCTTAGGTACCAAAGGTGGGTACCCGAATATATTCTAAGGCTTATAATGTCAATCGGTGGATTTACCTTACTACAGAGCTTTTTTTTATATTGAAGCATATATAATTTTGAGATTTGCACATAATAAATTTGGCAGGGCAAACATCGGAAGGATAGTGATTATTTTTCCTATTTGGCGTCCCCACCCCCGCACACACTTAAGCTGAATATTGCCCTCAATGTGATAACTGATAAACTAGAGAATATGGACAATTATAGGAAAAATGGTACTTCCTGAGGCATAAAGATATATAGCTTGAGGAGCTATCCTTTATTTACTCATAATTTTTCCAATCTTTAAGCTATATTACCTGCATAAAAGTAAGCACACAAAAAGAAAATTAGGTTTTTTTATATAGAAAAACAAATAAAGGATACGAATGGAGTTGAATGGAGGAGGGACTCCTCCACACTAAAGTAAAACACGGGTTGCCTCCTGAGAAGCGTTTAATTTTTAAGAGAGTCGTTAGCTAGACTCCTGCTTTTGGAGTTCATTCTTTGGGAAAGAAGGGAGTGACTGCTTCCCTTTGGTCATTATAATCTTCTTCTTTATGGTATAGTTTGAGTCGATGGCCATTAACAATAAACGTCTTTCCATCTTTTCCATATAGTTCAACATATCCGGATGAATATTGATGTTTTACTACGTATGGTCCTAGCCAACGAGATCGGAGTTTTGGTTGTTTGACTTTATACTTTGAGTGAAAAAGTAGAACCTTGTTTCCGTGTTTGAATTATTTTCTTATTCTTAGTTTTCTATCGTGACAGACTTTGGTTCTTGCCTTGTATAGACGAGAGTTTTCATAGGTTTGGTGTCTAAGTTTGTCTAACTCGTGTAACTGAAACATTCGTTATTCTCCAGCAACGATGAGATCAGGATTGCAATTCTTAAGTGCCCAGTATGCACGATGTTCAATTTCAAATGGCAGGTGACAGTTTTTCCCATATATGAGTTTGTACGGTGTTGTACCAGTTGGTGTTTTGTAAGCAGTGCGAAAAGCTCACAAAGCGTCATAAAGTTTTCTTGACCAAATAGCAAGATTGTCTTTAATAGTCTTTTCAAGAATTCTTTTGAGGGCTCTGTTTGTGTTTTCAATTTGACCACTTATTTGAGGGTGGTATGATGTAGAGAAACGGTGACTAACTCCATATCTCTTCATAGTTTTTTCCATTATCTTGTTACAGAAGTGAGTACCTCGGTCGCTTATTAGAGCTTTGGGCATTCCGAATCGACAGAATAGTTTCTTTAGAAAAGTAATAACAACTTGGGCATCATTGGTTGGTAAAGCTTGAGCTTCAACCCATTTAGATACATAATCGACAGCGACAAGAATGTATACAAACTTATGTGATTTTGGGAATGGTCCCATAAAGTCGATACCCCATACATTAAAAATTTCACATACTTGAATGTTGGTTAAGGGAATCTCATCACGTTTTGATATATTTCCTATCTTTTGGCATGCTTCGCAAAGGCGAACTAGAGTATGAGCTTCTTTTATGATTGTTGGCCAGTAAAAACCTAAATCTAGGACCTTTTAGCGGTTATGTTTGGTCCATAATGTCCACCGGTTGGTTCGTGGTGACACTGATCTAAAATGGTTCAGGTTTCTGGTCCAGATACACAGCGTCTGATCATACCGTTAGAACATACTTTGAAAGATAGGGTTCTTCCCAAAAGTAGTGTTTGAGGTCAGAGAATAATTTCTTCTTTTGTTGGTACGTCATCCCTTTTGGTATAATATCACCCACAAAATAGTTTGCAAAGTCTGCGAACCATGGTTCATCTCTGGTGTTAATTTCCATAAGTGTTTCTCTAGGAAAGTTGTCATCAACTTCACTGTCATCACTTGTCTCGTTATTGTCAATCCGAGATAAGTGATCGGCAGCAATATTTTCTGCACCTTGTTTATCTTTGATTTCTATATCGAATTCTTGTAGGAGTAGCATCCATCGAATAAGAAGGGGTTTTGCGTCTTGTTTCTTAAACAGTTGTTTAAGAGCTGAATGATCAGTATGAATAATAGTTTTTGATAGTATAAGATAGGATCCAAAATTTTCAAATGCAAAAACTACAGCCATAAGTTCTTTCTCGGTTATGGTGTATTTTTGTTGAGCTGGGTTGAGAATTTTGCTTGCGAAATAGATTGGGTGAAAGTTTTTACCATCTTTTTGACCTAAGACAACTCCAACTGCGAAATCATTTGCATCACACATAAATTCAAACGGAAGATTCCAGTTTGGGCTTACGATCACAGGAGCACATGTAAGTTTCTCTTTTAATAATTCAAATGCTTTTTGACATTCATCAATGAATTTGAACGGAGTATCTTTTTCAAGCAGCTTAGTTAGAGGTTAGGCAATTTTTAAGAAATCTTTTACAAATCGTCGATAAAAACCGGCATGTCCTAGAAAGCTTCTAACACCTTTGATATTGGTAGGGGGTGGAAGTTTTGAGATTATGTCGATCTTTGCTTTTTTGACTTCAAGTCCTGTGCCAGACACCTTGTGTCCAAGCACAATTCCTTCTTTGACCATGAAGTGACATTTTTTTCTAATTAAGGACAAGATAAACATCTTTACAACGCTGGATCATTTTATCGAGGTTGTTTAGGCATTTGTCGAAAGAGTTTCCAAAGACAGAGAAATCGTCCATGTATACTTTGACTGATTCTTCAATCATATCGTGAAAGATTGCCAACATGCACCTTTGGAATGTAGCTGGAGCATTGCATAATCCGAAAGGCATTCGCCTATAAGCGTATGTACCGAAGGGACATGTGAACGTTGTTTTTTCTTGGTCTATAAGATCGATAGGAATTTGAAAGTATCCAGAAAAACCATCAAGGAAACAGAAATATTTATTTCCTGCGAGTCTTTCCAATATTTGATCCATAAACGACAAAGGAAAATGATCTTTTACGGTTGCTTCATTGAGTTTACGATAATCGATGCATACTCTCCAACTCGTAACGGTTCTTGTTGGGACAAGTTCATCATTTTCATTTGTGACTACTGTAATACCGCCTTTCTTGGGTACACAGTGAATAGGACTAACCCAAGGACTATCGGCAATTGGATAAATAATACCGATATCCAAGAGTTTCATGATTTCTTTCTTAACAACTTCTTGCATATTTGGATTTAACCTTCTCTGTTTTTAGACAACTGGCTTTTTTTCATCCAGAAGTTGTATCTTGTGTTTGCAGAATGATGGACAAATACCAGGAATGTCTGTTGTTTTCCAGGCATATGCTTCTTTATGTTTTTCTAGGATAGATACAAGTTTGATTTTGTTTTGAGCAGAGAGTTGAGATGATATGATTACAGGAAGAAAAAAGGGTTCTTCTAAAAATACATATTCTAAGTTATCAAGAAGAGGTTTGAGTTAGAGATCCGTAGGAGGTTCTTCAAGAGATGTCTTGATTTTATAATATGTGTTGATGGTGATTTTCTCAAATTTCGGTTCTTCTTCATCGGACTCAGAGTCGTAGTTTTCATTTGCAGTCATTGCTATGAATTTATCGAATTCAAAAAAGATTTCTTCTTCGAGAACGGTTCCTTCGATTGGAATGGAGGAGTTTGCTTCCCTTCGTCTAGAAGAGCGTCAAAATCTTCTTCTAAGATTTCATCGATAACATTGATACTGAAACATGTATCATCGTTTGAATAAGAGTGTTTAATGGTAGAGTCAATATTAAAGATCATTCGTTCAGTCCCAACTCCAAGATTGAGTTGTTTCTGTTTAACTCGAATTACTGCATCAGCAGTGTGAAGAAAGGGTCATCCTAGGATGAGAGTAACTTTGCTATCTTCTTTCATTTCGAGAATAAAAAAATCGGCAAGGAAGGTGAATTTACCAACTTCAACGAGCATATATTTAGCTATTCCAACAGGGTATTAGAATGATCGGTCAGTTAAATTTACGCTTATATAGTAGGTATAAGAGTTTTAAGAGATAGTTTTTGCATATAAGAATATGGCATAAGGTAATCCTAACCCCAAGGTCGCAAAAGCATTACAGGAGAAATTTTATTAAGTTACATGGAAAAAGAAACTTTTTTGGGGTCTCTAAGTTTGGGTGGAACTTTATTTTGGATCATTGCTAAACTTTTATCACTTAGAAAAGCGGCAGAAATTTGTTCGATTTTGTGTTTGTTGCTTATGATTTCTTTAAGAAATTTGCCATAGTTAGGCATTCCGACTAGGAAGTCGACAAGAGGTACGTTGATTCGGATGGCTCGGATCATGTCGAGAAATTCCAGTATTGGGCCGCCATTTTTTTTCTTTTCCTAAGGCGTTGAGGATATGGAATTTTTGGTTTGTATGGTTTGGGTAACGGTGTTTCTATTACTGGTTTCGGAGGTTGAGTTTTTGGTTGAGGTGTAGGTTCATCGGCTTCATCATCGCTATCGAAGTTGATAGAGGTTTCAAAATTGTTTTGTTGATCATTTGGATTGATTGGTGGATCATAGGATTTACCACTTCTTGTGAATATGACATTCACATGCTCATTACGAGATTGCGGTGGTATTGATAAGGCTTTAGGTTTGTTACCATCGTAGGTTTGGTTGAGTTTGCTCGGCTGAAGAGATCCAGAAGGTCCGACCAATTGCTTTGTCAGCGAGTTTGTCCGAACTTAGTTTCAAGGTTTTTGGATTGAAGCTTGATGATTTTTGGCTACTGTTTCGAGTTGAGTTTTGAGGTCCATGAATGTCTCTTTGACAAAAGCGTTGGTTGATTGCTGAGATTTTATGAAATCGTTGAATTGTCTTGAAGAACATACAGGATTAAATCATACGGTGTTTTGGATCGAGTTAATCACGGTTGTAAACATTCCCTCCGCTTAAATGCTCGCATGTATCGCGATTCAAGTCTCGGTCGCGGTAATCATTGTAAAAATGAGTCTTACGGAAAGTTTGCATAAATTTAGCCTCTTCTTCATGGGACATAGGTATGTAATCATCGTCAAGATCGGGTGTTGGTTGTTTTGCGCGTGATTGGAGTTCTTTGTATTGAGCATCCATTTTTATGGTCATGGCATCCATTCGGGCCATAATTTTGTCAGTGTCGAAATGTATGTTACCTCAGCGGACGAAAGCAACGTTTCATAAGAGATGATTGTTTTTTTATTTTTAGCCCATGCACAGAGCTTAGTAAGACTTTTTATCTTCGAGAAGCTGAAACTTGATTCAGTTTTATAGAGAAAATACCACCCGCTAGCGGCCATTTAAAACTTCTTGGGTTATTTCGTTGAAACCATGGTAAATTTTTTTGATAATATTGCCCTTGGAAAGATTATGACAATGGAAATTTCTGAGCATTTCCTTCATACAAAGCCAAGCATCGTTTAGAGATTCGTTTTCATGTTGGGAAAAGGCACGGATTTCTCTTCGAGAGTCGGTCGGAAAAAAAGCTAGGGAAAAGATCGGCTAAGAAAGCAGTTTGAAGTTCATCCCACGTTTTAGATAGTTCCTTCCGTTAATTTCGTCCACATGATTTTTCTTCTCCAGTGAGTGGATAGGAAACAAATTAGCCGGACATCTTTTCGTTCTCCTCGTATCTCTGTATTTAAACACTACGCAGATTCTGAGGAATTCATAAATTGAATTTGGTGAGATCGTTTTGGTTCTACCCATCAAATTGGTTTCCTTTTGACGAGAGTCAGTGGTTTACCCTTTAATGAAAATTCGTTTGCGGTCAGGAATAAGTGATGCGAAGCGGGAGTCAGAGCGACAACCACGGTCGGCCAGCCCCACATGGGTTTCATCATCCATTGAGAATCGTAATTCAAAGAATTATCAAGAAAGTGACTAAGGTAATTGATGTGGAAATTGGGCGGATAGACAATTCTCGGGTGTTGAGGTGGATTTTTCTGCTTTGATCGATGAAATCTTCTGTTTCGTCGACGAAGTCTTCGATTCATAGTATGTCAGAGTTCATGTAACGTTACAACAAGTTCATAAATGGAAGCACATGTATGCACCAAAGAGAATTTGTTTGGGTCAGTTTGGAGCCCAGAAAACTGTGCGGCCGATTTTAAAAAAAGGGGGAGTTAAAGTAATTTCCAGATTGACTACAAAACAGCATTAAAAAGGTCCCCCCTAGGCAAACGCGCCAAAAACTTTGATGTGTTTCAAAAGCTTTAAATTTATAATGACTAACAATACCAATTTTATTACAGAGAAACACACAGGTAAAAGTATAACCTACATATGTAGTATAATCTTTTTAGGTAAGACCAGGTCATTCCACGGGGATTTGAGTAGTGTTCAAATAATCAAAAAGAAAATAGACTTTAATAATTTTGAAAATAACTTTTGTTGTACCAGTGATAATAAAGATGACTGCTCGGATAGTTGAAAATAATTTATAAGTAGTGGTAATGATTAAGATCTCGAAGATGGAAATTTTAACTTATAAAAAAGATTTCTCGTCAGAAAACGTTTTCACAAATTAACTTAAGACTTATATTTAGTTGGCTAGACCAGATGTGTCACTTAAATGATCCAGTTCACTTAATTAATCAAACTTATTTTGTTTATCAATTTACGAAAGTGGATTTCTCGACACAAACGATAAAGACCATAGACAAATCGCTTTTGAAAAAAAAAATAGAAAGAAAAAAAAAAAAAAAAAAAAAAAAAAAAAAAAAAAAAAAAAAAAATAAAAAAAAAAAAAAAAAAAAAAAAAAAAAAAAAAAAACAGAAAAATCCTTAATAAAAATAAAAAAAAAACATGATAGATCATAACGGGTCTATTCGACCTAAAACCGATACGATTATAAAATCTAAGTTGATAAGCCAAACCGACAAGATAAATTAAAAGGGTTAACAACATAAGCTTGAGATCTAATGGGACCAACAATCTTACCAACACTTATTCATCTATCAAACTTCACCGAGCAGTCATCGAGAATTAGCCTCTCATGGCTAATGTAGTTTTATAACAATAACTTATTTAACAAGAAACTCTCATTAATTTCAATACACTAAGATGAGAATCTAGCTTCATTCTTGGTTTGTTTGATCTTTGAATCTTCAAAAGGTATGGTGTTTAGGTTTAGAAAGGGTTGGGAAGTTTAGAACTTCAGAAGAGAGAGAGAATTGCGGTGTGAGTGAGAGAAGTGTATGAAGTGTAATGATTTGATTGATTGATGAAAATGTGTGAGAAATTTGGCTTTTTTATAGGCTGATTTTCGGGTAGAAGTGCGGCGCACAAAATAAATTGTGCGGCGCACTTGGTGTGTTAATGCGCCAGTATTTATTACTTCAATTAATTTTCGTAGCCAGATGGAAAGTGCAGCGCACAAAGTAATTTGTGCGGCATACTTGAGGAGTTAATGCCCTATTTTGGCTGAGTATTTAATTCTTTGACTTTGAGGAGAAGTGCGGCGCACATTGGGTAAGTGTGGCGCACATTTACACTTTTCAGCTTGAGACTTTATCTTTTTCTTGTATCTTGATTTCTAAAATGTATAAGTACTTGATCTTTGTTTAATTTGAGCTCGAGATGTCTTCAAGTAAACCTGCAAGTATTTCATGCTATTAAGTATCCGAAGTTCACGAGAAATGATAAAATATGTATAAATAACGCCACCAAAAACATGTATAATTTAGGCGTTATCACCTCTTCATTTCACCTTTACACCACAAGAAACCACACATAGCTTACTCAATATCATGTACAACCCGAATTGGTAATAAAAACACCAAAGCCCAATAAATATGCCTAGAAACAGAACATTGATTAAACAAATTGCAATCAACCCACAAAATACAATGACTTATTCTTACACTCACCAACTCTAGATTTAACTCGTTCAACTAGAATTCTACAATCACGATTCATAAGTCTAGAAAAAATGTGCGGGACTCCAAGATATTTAACTAGAAGCTTACCCTCTACAAAAGGCATAACGCTCAAGATAGACAACTTTACATGATTTAGCAAATTACAAAAGTACGCCTTGCTTTAAGGAATACTAGGAACCAAACCAGAGATACTTTTGAATTCATCCAAAGCATCCATGTTAAATTTTGTCGACTCTGCATCTCCTCTAGCGAATAAAAATAAAATCATCAACAAAACAAAAATTAATGAGCTTAAGATTAGAGCACCTAATATGATATGAGAAACCCTCTGAATTCGTCATTTGAATCTATAAAATAAGCGTTAAAATTTCCATAACCAAAGTAAATAAATAAGGAGACACAAGATCTCCTTGACGCAACCCCCGTTTTCCTTTAAAGTATCCATGAAGAGGCCCATCGATAGTTAAAGAGAAGGAAGTACTAGTAACACAATCTATAATCCAATTCACCATCGTCAAATGAAACTCGAAACCAATAAAAATTGATCGTAAGAAACCCCAATCAATAGTGTCGTGTGCTTTTTGAATATCCACTTTAAATGCACAACGAGGAGGGTATCTATCCAAGTGATAGTTATGCATAGGTACTTGAGTAATAAGTATGTTATCAACTATCCTTCTACCCGGAACAATAATGATAATTAAAAAACTAATATGTATAACCGTAGAGGGGGTGAAAATGGTCTTTTTGACTTTTTCAAAATTTATAAAACCTTCAAGTCTTAAAGAACCGGAGTGGTGAACAATCTACTTAACGACACAACCAATAAGTGTATACACACATACACACATACACACACACACACACACACTACGATATATACTGGTTCGGGATGGGGAGTTTATACCATCCGTACGTCCAGTTGCGAATCCACGACACCTATACTATTACTCATCTTCACATAGGGACCGAATAGGGGTGAAAAATGGACTTATTGACCTTTTTCAAAATTGAGCTAAAACCTTCAATCTTAAAGAACCGAGTAGGTGAACAGATCTTACTTAACGTCACACAACCAATTAGATGATGATAGCGACACATACACCACATATACACGACACACTACCACAATTAGTGACTGGATTACCGGATAGGGGAGTTAATACCATCCGTGGACGTGTCCAAATAGGAATGCCACGACACCTATACTAATACTCTAGTATAATCCTTTATGGATGGACTAATCTAAGCCGTAATGTACTTACACACCTACCGTTATGTTTCAACTAAAGATCGTGATGCGAGTACAAAGAAGGAAGCTACTCCGCAAGCTGTAATTCCGCCACTCGACAAAAACGTCCACTATTACTTGATGCTCGATCGCGCCAAATCCTATCTACACGGAGGAGACTATAAACCTGATACCAACGTTCAGCGTCCACCGATAGCAGACACAAAAGAGAAAACATTTAAGTTAAATAAAACTAGTAAGTCTATACTTGTTGAATGAATGCCTACACAAAAACGACAAGTACGACATATAGGAGTAACGTTCTCCTTCTGAATTCCTAGATCGAATGAAGAGCCAGATTTATTAATTAAGTCTTTTATTAAACTGGATTGAAGGGTATGATGAGGAATAGGTTTATATTAAGATATATAGTCTTTTTAATTCTATTTGAAATGATTTATAATGGAGATTTTTAAATCATTAGCGCAACTTCTTTTAGGCAGTCTGACATAGACATATAAACATTAAACACACATAAATATGAACTTAAAATTATAAATATACTAATTAAATATTGCAATATAAGAAATTTATTATAGGTATTGTATCTATCTTCTTTCTATAGTTAGCGAAATAGTAAAGTGAGACTTAATTACTAATGTCTTATCTATATAGAAAGTTAGTATATACTTTATTTATAAACTTAATAAAAACTTTGAAAAATGAAGAGTTCTAGTCTTATTATATTTAGTGGAAGTATTGGTATAAAACATTCTGAGAGAACTAAGTATATATTTTGGTTATGTATTTAGAAGATACTTTGAGAAAAATCATTCTTTATCTTCTTTATTAAACTTTCTTTCTTTTTTCTTTTTAATTTCTTGTAATCTCTCTATTTCTGAACACATCAGTCAATATCGAACTCTAACGCTTCTTATTGTACTTTGTATAAACTATGAGATAAAAGAATATTATAAGAGAATAAACAGACAAATAACTTCCATTATAAAATAAATTAAGATCTGTATCTGTTAGCCTTCTTATTTTAAACATATAAAACGTTAATTCTTTTATCCTTATCATCTCACTAGGTATCTATTGAACTCTTAAAGTTTGATCTTAATTTTCTTATTTTCTTATGCTATTATATTTAAGGTATGTTATTTCTCTCTTCCTTCTTCCCTCTTGCATCTTATACTTAAAATTAGAAAATTGATATTATAAAAAATAGGGAGATTTGAGTTTATAAAGATTTTTTGACCCTCTTGAATTTATAAATGATTCTTAATTAAGTAATTTTTATTATGATTTCTTCTTATATAACTCATATATGTAATTTACTTTATAGAGCTTATAATATATAAAAATGTGATTAGTAAGATGCAAAGCTTCTTAATGAACTAAAAATATTATTTCTTTTTGCATTTTTTTGTTCAAAGGATCTGAGCTTCTAATTTCTTATTATACTTTCATTTTTTCATTTTAAACACATATCTATCTGTTTATACCATCCGTACGTCCAATTGAGAATCCACGACACCTATACTATTACTCTAGTATAATCCTTATGGTGGACTATAAACCGTATACAACTTCACTCCACCGATATGCACAAAGATCGGTGCTTACAAAGAAGAGCTACTCCCTACGGTATTCCGCCTTCGGAAATCACCCACAAGAACACGTGATTTGACTTACTCCTAAGACCACTAAGACTTCCCCTTGAAACTTTCCCAAACCCCCACTAGATCACCCAATGATCTAGGCTTGATCATAAAGATACAAGAATTCTCTTGCAACCAAATTGAATGAATGTTAATTATTTTGAATCAAGCCCTAACCTAACCTAGTGACTCGATTCTAATAGAAAGGGTATAAATAAGAAGACCATCCACACAACACACAAGTGTGGATTAAGTACTTGTATGTCTCTCTTGCGAAATGATGTGTTCTTTCAAAGATGATAGAATGAGAAGATTAAAACACTTTTGATGTTAACTTAGAGGATGAAAGAAGATAAAAGAGAGGGAAGAAAGAATGGCAAGAGGCGAGGAATACAAGAGTAAAGGAGGGGTATTTATAGGCCAACACCCAAATTGGTAAAATCCAATTCGAGCTCGGCGCGCCGCCCACGCGCCAAGGCGTCAAAGACCCATCTCGGGTTTCTTGGGTTTTTGGTGTTATAAATACTTGTTCTTGCTAAACCCCGATTGTACTTCATGCTATGACATTTTCATCATTCTTATACTTAATGTCAACCAACTCAAATAGTCATTTGATAAAACCATTTGTGAAGTGTTTAAAAGAAGTTTTGGGGGTGTTTGTCCAATTACAAAAAGAAAGGAAATAACCATTGGACAAAGAGTATATGTGGGAATTCCTCATGTGATGGATAAAAGGTTTTGCCTCCCATGATTTGAATTTCAAAATTCAAACTAAAGTGTTTACGGTGAGTTGTCATTATGTGAAAGAGAGCACATTTAAATTTCAAATTCAAATATTGCGAGAAGGTTGTGTGTGTACTAGGATGGGTTAGAAACTAACAATGGTTAAGTGAGTGAGTTGGCATGGTTAGGAAAGAAAGAATACACCAAAGAAATATGTCAAACTTGGGGAGAAAGTATGGATGTTGTGAGGGAGCAAATTTGAATTTCAAATTCAAATGTGAGGAGTGTAAGAAATGTGAGTTGTGAGTGAGTTGACATGATACGATAAGAAGGTAATGGTGATGTGATAGAAGGGAGCCTATATTCTAAATTCAAATTTTGAAATTTGAATGTTAGGAAGGGTAGAAGTGTGTAGGAGAAGTTTGGCAAAGTGTATGTGGGAAGGTTTAAGTGTGTGTGTAATTTGAATTTTACTCTGGGAGTCTGTGAGTGAGTGCGTAGGAGAAGTGTGTAGGATAAGCTTTGAGTGAGTGTGTGTGAAATTTAAATATGAAAGTGTGTGTGAATGAGTGAATGAGTAGAGAATGTTTTTATAGAACCTTAAGGAGCCTATGTTGGAATGTGGGAGACAACAAGTACAAGAGAGTACATTGTGTAAGAGAATATGAGTTGTCACATGTGAGTATAAGCTTGGGAAGGTTTATGTGGTGAAGGCTTAAGGTGGAAGGTTCATGTGTGATGGTGATGAAAAGGAAGATTATCAAAGGAATGATTATGTAGGTGAATCATATTACCTTTTAAGAAAGAAAAGAATTAGGCAATAATGATTAAGGAATCATTTTGGGAGAGCGGGAAGAATATTTGTAGGAATATTGGAATTGTGTAGGAGAACGTGAATAATCATTTGTTAGGAAGTGGTGATTATTAAATGATTAGGGAATTTTAGTAGAGAGTGATGTGTAAGGAGTATGAGAGTTTGTAAAATATTAAAGTATGGGAAGTGATAAAAATCAAAGTATAATCATTTTCCAAATAACACAAACTCAAATAGTCATTAAGACTTAATCCATGATTATCAACAATGGACATATTTACTAATCATCTTGATGCAAACAAGCTAAGTGTTTCTCATCTGAAGTAAAGCACATCCCGTAAAGGGAAAATATACATTTACGTAAAGTGACATTTGACTTAGTTTGACCAATAAGAGAGTAAAACCCGTTACGTGATTAGAGACAACGTTAATTCAGATTAAGGTCAAATGAATACTTTCGTTTGATGGTATGTTAAAAGTATGATTCAGTTAGGTTTAGAAAAGTAAATTTGGCCTTGGCTAAAGGCAATTGATAAAGAAAATGAGTTAACATTTTGTTGAAAACGGAAGGACTTGTTTTTGCTCATCTCTAAGTCTAAACCTTGATTCGAGTGTTTCTAGTAAACCAATTATCATATTCATACTTGTATTGAGAGATCCACGTGTGTCGGGTAAGAGGAAAGCCGACAAATAAAAAACCTACCAAAACTTAACAGCGTCTGGCGCGCTGGCCACGTGTTGGCTCGTGCCCAGCGCACCGGAACCACTGTTTCGGTTTTGACGTTTTTTGGCTATCGTTAGTGATTTTAAGTGTTGCAGACGTTTATTTGTCATTGTTAAAACATAAAGAAAATCTTAGCCAATGTTGCCCCAACATAATAAAACTAATGACATTAAATGTTAAAAACCTATGGAGAAGTTTGAGTATTTAGGATGCTCCAAAAGAGGAGAAAAATGCTTAAGTGAGTCTTTCAAATAAGAGGAATTATAAGTTTTGAGCCCACACCATCCCCAATAAGTGGGAGTAAGAGTTTTGGTAAACGCCCCCTTAGCTACCCATTTTATCATTGATAAAACAAGAATTTCTTTTAAGAATGTCCATCAATATAGGGTTGAAAAGATTGTGGATAGCCAGAACTCTAAATTTTTCGTCGTATAACTCTCACTTTTGAGCATGAAGGGAAAGAGTGGTCACGAGTCTACTCATTTGAACCACAAAATAAGCAGCTAAAACGAGGGAAGCATGATGCAACGACGACCTAGGTTAAACCTGGTGGGAAGGTAATCCAAAGCAACACGCCAAGTATAAACATTCACTTGTCGAGGGACTTAAGAGTTCCAAACAAAATAAAGGCATGCACCATCTTGAACAATATTCTCTAGTTTCATTTGGGTTGTTGGTCTTAAAAGTTTAACTGGAAATAACCTAAAATGTTCCGACGCCTACATCCATTTGTCTTCCAGGGTCTAGTCTAAGACGATCACCTTCAATCAATTTACAAAATTCAAGACATCAAAAGCGGTATGTCCCTTATGCGCAATGTATCTTTGCAACTATTTCTCCAAACTTAAAATGTTTTTGGGTTGCAATTGTTGCAACAAGTGGCTCGAACTAGAGTATCACTTCTTTGAGTAGTTGAGAGAGAATTAAATTACAAGTTTTTAGCCAATGAATATGTTAGTACAAAATGTGTGACTCGGTATTGATTGGGCTTAGATTGCTTGTTGGACTGGACCTTCAAGCTCTCCTAGGATTAGATCTTGTACTAAACAAAGTAGTTGAGATGATTTCCTGCACAAGTGAAAGTAAACCGTTAGCCTTACTGTGGGGACGAACCATGCTATTAGAAGTATGCGTGTGTATTGGGAAGAGAGAAAAATTGTACCATTTGGAGTGCCATAGGATTCCTTTTATAGGTGAGTCTAGTACTTGGGTTTCTTAGTATTTCACCTACAATCGTAGTGGCCGGAGTGGGACCCTTGTCGGGCAAGGGTCCGCGGTTATCGTGATTGCAGACGTGGATTACCTTCCGTGGATGTCAACTAATCCGTAGGTGGCCCGCGGGAGCGGCCACTGACCGATCCGCGTCCGTCTTGTTGCGTCCGGGCCGTGGCCAGTGTGATCATGGGCTTAGTTCCGACCCGTTATGCTTGTTACTTATTTAGTTAGGCCAAGACCCTAGTGTGGTGGTACGACACAGGCCCAAAGACCTGCAGTACCTATTATACGTCATCAGCATGCATGATGTATCTTCGTCTATTGAAATTTGAAATAGGATGATAAATAAAATTTGTTATTTCCTAATGTATCGTCACTATCATGGACGGGCCTAGATTTATAAGTGACAAGATCCATAATTTCTTTTGTGACCATACAATAAACCAATCAAACAAAACATGTGACATATATACTTCATGGATCAAATTAATTTACAAATGAAAAAAATCATGATTTTAACGAAAAAATTTAAATTACGAGTTAAAATTTCATGGAGTTCCTGTAAACCCGGAAACCCCCTCGGGTCCTATCCTGGTCACCATTATAAGTATTTGTCCAACCTAGAAGGGAGACTGTGTCGTTTTTTTAATACTAAAATTGCTACATCGATCGCATTTTTTTAAACAATAAAAGCCCTTGATATTGGCTCAAATCTCATCTGGATGCCTTTATAAGAATTAAAAATTACTCCTTTTGATATTTGGTTGATGGGCTTAATTTTTTATCCTTAATCTAACCTTTTTATATTCTGTTGCATAGTAATGAAATAAAACAAGATCCGATACACTGATTTAATAGAGGATTTTCTAGAAAAGGGATAGATTGGTCCTTTTGTTATTGTCTTAGGTCAAGTTTGTTTTGTGAATTTGAAAATTTTAAATTTTTAAATTTTAAATTTTAAATTTTAGAAAATTTAAATTTTTGAGAATTAAAAATTCTACGCATGTTTGGTTGATAGAAATTCGAAATCTGTTATTATGTTTATTATTGCGATTTTTTTAGGGAGTGACGGATATGAGTGTCATAAAACCCGACCCGACCCCGATTAAGCCTATTCGGGTCGGGTTGCACGGGTCAAAATAATTAATCAGGTCAACCTGAGTAACCCGAATACTAAATATGGTCGGGTATCGGGTTGAAATTTTTTGTTAACTCGGGTTCGGGTCTACCCGATTAACCCGAATAGTTTTTTATTTTATTTTGTTAACATAAATTTTATAAATTTTTTATTTAAACGAGTAAAAAAGCAATTTTATTACGTTTTACTCATATTCGAGTGACCCGAACCTGAACGGACCCGATTAAAGCTATAAATGAAGTTTGTTTACTCGTTTAAATAAAATATATATTTAGACGTAAACTTTAGTGTAAAAATAAAAGTGTGCATTTGTATAAAAATACTTGTAAATGCAAAATGTGAAATGGGGTTTGATCATAATGCAACATAACAAACATGTATGAACATGTGTTGTAGCATACGAGAACGCAAGACGTCGAGATGTGTTGTTGTATGTTGAGACAAAAAATGATTACGAGTAACTTGTACATTTTACGTTATGTATTACAAGTTACATGCTTGTCATCAACAAAACAAACGAGAATATGTAAATTAAATATCATAATATTTGCACTAACAATCTTCTCCCCCTTTTGTCGAAACTAAAAGGGTGTGTCCTTAGAGTTTAACTTTATATCTCTCGAAAAGGCGAGCTTGCATCATCCCTAGTGAAGTTAAATTGTCTACTCCAACCCTTTATGTTGTTGCATCTCCTAGATTATTGTCCTTGGTTTATAGCGGATCCATCGATCAAATTTGAAAGCTTAACCTACAAAAAATGTTAGTTTCGTGCAATATATATAATAAAAAATATGAGAACTATATTATGAAGAAAATGACATCTTCCTTTTGGTCGAAACGCAAAGGATTGTCGAAGAGTAAAAGTGATGATGAATGCGTGCATGCTCCCCATTGACGAATGCTCCCCCTAGTTTGAGGCGTCAAGATACGATTAAAAATATAAAAACAAAAATTAGTGCAAAACTAGATTCGTCCTTTGACGAGTAAAATATATACAACAAAGTGTATATAAGATGCGTTCTATAAATGCTCGACGGAAGCTCCCCCTTGCTCGAGGGCGTCAAGTATGATCCTACAAAACCAAAAAATAGCTTTTGTCCTTAGACAAATATGTCATATACAATAGGAGGTATATAGGATGCAATATATAAATAATATAACCACAACAGAGTCGTGATCATATAATAAAACATATTATGAGGTGTAGTCGTCTACTAAGAAGGGCATACCCCCATAATGAAAAAATGTGAATATAAAATGATTCTCTAAAATAAACTCATAGAAAAATAAACTAAAAGATAATGCCAAAAAATATAATCATACTACTTGCATCATCGTGGTTGGTGTTGGTGGCGCGGTTGTTAAAGGTTGTAAGGATGTGTTTAAGAATGAGACGCATTTCATTACAAAATTCACTTGGCTTATGACAACATAAGCAAGGATGCTTATGAGTGTCGGGTTGGTTATGGTGGAAAGTTTCATGGTGAATCTTTTTGTGAAGATAACTTGGCGGATGACACAAGTTTGATAGAAGTAAAAAGGTTTATCTCTAAACCTTACCTTGTTGGGTTGATGAAGCACTTGAGGTGTTAGACATGATAACTTTGTGAGTAGTAGAATAGGTGGCGGAAGATGGTGATGACAATGCAAGCAATTAACAATGTATGCTTATTAATAAAGGGGTGACGATGATTATGCGTGTATGAACACGTAATGAGAGATATGCGTTAGAAATCAAGAAAAGTCTCGGTCACTCTTAAATATGTAAAACGTAGCTCGTAGTTAATATTTGGAACTTAAGTAAGCTAACCGGGCCAAGCCCATGGAAAGCTCATGGCTTGGCCGACCATGTACAAGTATATAAACCCTTCTTCATGCCTTAGAGAGGGTGTTGGTCATTTTATTAATCTAATATTCTATCATTTGTTTCTCTCTCTAAATTTGTCTAACCACTCTTTCTCTCTCTAAGATTTCTTGTTAAGATTGTGTGTGTGATTAGGTAACATATATTCTACAATTGATATCAGTCGCCATGGGGTGATTTTGAGTGTTTTGTGTGCGTTTTTAGATCAAAAAAGGGTGCGTTTTTTGTTACTTTGCTCGAACCAAAAAGAGTAAAAATTTTGGTCTTAAAAATCATCAAGTTGGTGTTTTTAAGGTTCTAGTAGCATAGTAATACTTAGTTGTATAAAATAAATCAACCAAAAACGTTAAAAAGTATGGTTTTAAGTGATTTGAAAAAGTGGTTTTTCGGATTTTTTGAAGGAGGTGATTTATACGTTGAAGGAGGCGATTTATACGTTGAAGGAGGCGATTTATACATCAGGAGATTTATACGTATCTCTCAAGCGATTTATATGTGTTTTTTAGACGATTTATGCGTGTCCCTTAGGCGATTTATACATATTTCTCTGGCGATTTATACGTGTCCCTTAGGCGATTTATACGTATTTCTTAGGCGATTTATACGTGTTTCTCAGGCGATTTATACGTGTTCTTCAAGCAATTTATACGTGTCCCTTAGGCGATTTATACGTATTTCTCAGGCGATTTATACGTTTCCTTTAGGCGATTTATACGTTTCCTTCAGGCGATTTATACCACTTTTATTAGGCGAAACATACATCATTGTTTTTTCTGAAAGAATTCTTATTTCACGGTTTCTTATTTGATTTGTAAAATCCTGCAAAATATTCACTTATTTTCTTGGTTTTATCAAGATTTGTAAAATCCCGTGTAATACCAATTCTGAATCACTTTAAACAAACATCACTTTAACACAACAACCTATAATCACTGAACGATCAAGATCTTATCTTTTCACATTTAACAATCCATTGAAAATGACTCCTTTAGCTGAATACATGATAGTTGCCGGTGCTGAGAACCGTTCTCCTATGATTGACAAGTCAATGTATAACTCATGGGAAAGTCGTATGTTGCTCTACATCAAAGGAAATAAAAACGGTAGAATGATGCTTGAATCTATTGAGAATGGACCTCTTGTCTATCCAACTGTTGAAGAAAATGGTCAAATTCGAAAGAAGAAATATGCTGAACTCACTGAACAAGAACAACTTCAAGATGACTATGATGTTCAAGCAATAAACATTGTTCTTCAATGTCTCCCACGAGATGTGTATGCCCTTTTCAACCATTGTCAGTCAGCTAAAGATATCTGAGAAAGAGTTAATTTACTCATAAAAGGCACTGAACTGTCATATCAAGAACGTGAATGTAAACTGTACAATGAGTTTGACAAGTTTACTTCAGTCAATGGTGAATCACTTCATGAATATTACTTGCGCTTTTCTCAACTTATAAATGATATGCACACAATTGGCATGACAATGCAACAAGTTCAAGTGAATACAAAATTTCAAAACGCTCTTCAACCAGAATGGAGCAAGTTTGTGACTGATGTCAAGTTAGCAAAGAATATGTATAATACCAACTATGATCAATTGTATGCATATCTAAGTCAAAATGAAGGACATGCAAATGAAGTTTGAATGATGCGTGAAAGATATCCGGATCCTCTTGCATTGGTTGCTAACTCTCAAACTCAGTCAAATTTTGCTTAGTATCCACAACAGATATCATCAATTCCTCAAACACCTTATCATCCACTACCATACCAACAAGGATTTCAGACTCAACTTAATCATACACCAACATCAGTTCCTCAAAATGCATATTATACCACTCCAATTACACAACAACCACAAGTTGAGTTTCCTCAACTAGACTCAGGACTTGCTCTTCCATCATTTCTACCAGGTAATGATCCAATTGCTTGTCTAAACAAAGAAATGGCATTTATGTCAACTGTAATGGCATCACGTTTTTTTCAACCAACAACCAACTCATAACATCTTCCAATCCAAAAAACCAAGCTACCATTCAAGATGGCAAGTTTACTATTCAACAAGTTCAAGGGAGACATGGTCAGAGTTATGCTGGTACGGGAACTAAGGGAAATGCTACAAGCTCAGGGGGAAATAATGCTGCAGGTTTAGCAAGGGTTGTTAAGTGTTATAACTGTCAAGGTGAATAGCATATGGCAAGGCAGTGCACTAAGCTAAAGAGGCCAAAGAATTTTGCATGGTTTAAGGAAAAGATGTTGCTGGTTCAAGCACAAGAATCTGGTCAAGTATTAGATGAGGAGCAGTTAGCATTTTTAGTAGATCTTAGAGTTGCAGATGGTCAAGATATTCAAGCAATAATCACATACAATGCTGCTTTCCAGACTGATGATCTAGATGCTTATGAATCCAACTGTGATGATATCTCTTCTGCAAAAGCGATTCTAATGGCCAATATCTCAAGTTACAGTTCAAACGTCCTCTGATGAGGTGTTATTTTATACACTATTTCGGGGTCATTTAACCTTCAAATCATGCAAATATGCCCAGATTATGTGCTTAATCGTTTTTTTTAGGTTTTTAGCACTTGGATGACATTTAGAGGAAATACACGTGACTTGGGCTCATTTGGAGAAGAAACGAACAAGATTACGGACCTACACCAAATCTATTGAAGATTTATGCATACAGTGCGCGGAGACGGCGTTGCAGGTATAAAGCGACGCCGTCGTGATCTATCTGGAGACGGCGTCAGGAATCTAGTGACGGCGTAGGACGCGGTTGACTTGAAGAGGATCTAGAATCATCTACATGGCAACGTCGTCAGGTTTTCAAAGCGAAGCCGTCACATCGATTTTCCTATATATATTAAACCGAAATTAGGGTTTTAAGTGTGTAACTTTGTATAATTTTAGGGAGACGAACCCTAGTCATTCTAGCAGTTGTTAAGGTCGTTTTTAGGGCCTCAAAACCCTATTGTAACTACCTTTAATCAATGTTTTAATCAAGTAATATTATTTATCATTAATCATTTAATATGTCTATGTGTTGTGTGATTGATTTGTGTTCTTGCTTTATCTTTAACATGCTAGGCTAAACCCTCCTTTGTATTTACTTATGATTGCATGAAACTTAGGTTGTAGATCCTTTTAATGTTGCTTCTTGTTAATGAATGTGCGCGTTAGGCTCTAGAAAACTAGCCATAAGATATTAAATTGGCATAGACGTATAGGGAAACGCGAGTAGTGTAGAAAGGATACCATCGGTAATAGTCTTCATACTACCTTACCCCTAATATGGTTGATCTCTCTTAAGATATTTTACATGCATTTAATATACTCTTAGGGGCCTTATAATAGTCTTCATACTACCTTACTTGTGCATTACCCTAACAGAATATTAAATAGATGGCGGATTCGTGTAATCTGTTCATGACCTAGGAAATACTTATACAGATCGTCACAAGTGTGACAAGGCAACAGATCTAGGAGAAGAAATCTAAGGAGTAGTGCATGGTTAGGTAAATACATCTTTTTATCATAAAGTTGTCACTAGTAGTTTTAGATCATATTTAGTTTAATTATTATTTAATCAAACCAACCTCTCAAACCATGATATTTACCTGCTTTCTTATAAATATAAAAATACAAAAAGAATCTTCTCTCAACCCTGTAGAATTTTGTTAGACCGTGTTCAAGCCTTCCTAACCTATTCCCCTAAAGAACGATAACAACCCTCGAGTCTTGCCTATACTACACTGCAACGATTAGGTACACTGCCTAGGGAGTTGTAAAACTTCTTGTAGAAGTCTTAACGACACTTACATCAAGTTTTTAGCACCGCTGCGAGGGGAGTAGTTAGGTTTTGATCATTATTTAACCTAGTTCTACTCGCTTGATTCCTATCAAGTGAGAATTTTAATTCCAGTACATTAGCTTTCTCGTAGTCTATCTTTTCTTTGTGTTTTTGTTTTCATAATCCATTCTCGTCAACCACCATGGGAGACGTGAATCCTATCCGTACTCTTGGAGATTACTCCAAACCTAGCCACGAAGGCTACAGGAATACCATTGAGCTCCCCGTAGAACAACGTGGTACCTCTTTGATCTGACACCATCCAGTTGGTGCAAAATGGATGCTCATTCCATGGACTTCGGTTCGAGGATCCAAACCAACACCTCAAGGATTTCTTAAAACTTGTAGACTTACTTGACCTTGACGGTGAAAACAGGGAAAGAATGCGCCTGCGTTTATTTTAATTTTCCCTTCGCAAGCTAGCTTGAACGTCTTCCAGCAGGACCCATCACCACATGGGAGGATCTTACTACTCGTTTCCTTGCTCAATTCTTTCTATCAGGAAGGACTGCAAAACTTCGTAATGATATCCTGATGTTCCAACAACATCAAGGAGAATCACTCTTAGAAGCATGAACTTGTTTCAAGGACTGACTCCAAAAAGTCCCCATCATGGCATTGATCTTTGGCTCCAAGTCCAAATCTTTTATGACCATGTCACTCCCGCACAATACGAACCATTGACCAATCGGTCGGTGGCAAGCTTCGTGACAGAAATGCCGATGAATCATGGGCATTATTAGAGGACCTCGCCCTCTATGACGTTGGAACGACCCAAGGGATTTTGCTAATCCGGTCAAGGCAATCTCTTTGCCTCAAGATGTCTCGAGTACATCCGACCGCCGCCTCATCGAGCTTAAAAATCAAGTTCAACGCTTGATGAAAGCTCATCTTGCTCCGACCCAACCTACTCAAGTGAACAAAATTAATTCTTCATTTGAGATATGTAGTTGTCCCTACGACACTCAATGCTGCATGAAAAATCCTGAACAAGCCTTTGTTGAATATGTATCCTCACGTATCGACGAAGCGGGAGGTAAGTGGTACACTTTCAAACCCGCGCAAAACAATCTTCATGACACATACAATCCGTCATGGAAAAGTCACCCAAACCTTAGGTGGAGACAACCCTAAAATTCCCAAAATAATTTTTCAAACCCACCTAACCGATTCCAACCCAACGGTCCGAACCGTTCTTTCAACAACAATCCTCAAAACTTTAACAGTTAATCAAATCTAGATGGATTGGTATCTAACTTCATGGCATCTCAAGATGCCAGATTGTCCAAGTTTACAGCCAATTTTAAACGACAACAAAGCGAGATGACCAAAAATTCAACACCAGTGTTGAACCCATCACATATGCCCCCCCACCCAAATGGCGGGAGAAGATAACATCCCTAGGGACACGATTAACGAACCCAACAACTAAACATTAATCCGCTCACTTCAGTTTTGTCTTCTCATTCTTACCAAACTGAAGACCCACAATGCTCAACCCACACCTACGGTTCAATCAATACCATCATGATACATCCCAAGCAACAAAGCGACTCCCGCAATAGCAAGGCCGAGGAAGAAGATTGAAAAAGAGAGGGTAATCCCATAGACACCGACAACATTGAACACAATGAAGAACAAAGAGATACACCACAACTAGAGCTGAAAGACACAACTGATGTTGATAATTTAGGGTCTAACAGGGATGATGAGGGAATTGAATGGTCAGATGTTGAAGAGCCTCTAGATTTAGTTGACACAAGTGAGTAATCGGTTTATGAATCATTGATTAAGGAAATGCCTAAATGCTCACTTAATTATGACTTTAGGATCAAGAAGGGTGACCCAAGAAACCTTAAAATTCCCTGCATGATTGGACATAAATTTACGGCTAACGCATATATTGATGTTGACCTACCCATGAACATCATGTCCTTGGCCTATTATAACTCTATTAGAAAGAATGGATACGAGTATGGGGAAGAAATTTGGTAGGATCAGGAAGGGACATGCACGTATTTGTAGGAAATATAAGTTACGTCACGGATTTCACCATTTTGGAAAATATTGAGACTAACATCGACCCTAGCCTGTCCCATGCAATCTTTGGACGACCCTTCGTTGAAATCACCTGCCTAGCTATAAATAGGAAACATGGGTTAATGACGGAACTAAAGAGATCACCTTTAAAACACCATATAAGGATCTAGAGAGGAGCAAATTATCTAGCGAAGGTCACGACTTATTGTCATCTAGAATAATACTCTATGAAGATGACTATGATAGAGGATGTAGGAAGCCATCCAACTTAGAAGATGGGTTTTATAGTGACACCATTAAGCTTGGGCCTAAGTATTTGACTAAAATAGATGATGAAGGAGAAGTCACGTAAGGACGTGTGACTTCGAGTCTAGCTACAAGACTCATAAATAAAGAAAAATGCTTCTTGGGAGGCAACCCAATGTTTATTTTTCCCTCATATTAGGAGTGTCGTGTGTTTTAATTCTTTTCGTTTATTCTTTTATGTTGAATTAATCACTTTGCAATCATGCTTTGTTTGTTTGTAACTTCGTCTTATTTACAATCAAAGGTATTTTGCATGAAATAAGTGTAGGGGGATATATCCGGTTTTCAAGAACCAAATTCAAACATTTAAAATAAATTGTTTAGATTAATTCGCGTCAGTTTCGAGTCATATAATTGTAATGATTGATTCCAGGTTTTTATGCAGTGCTTTCTACATAAATAACTTATAAAATTACGTACAGGAAATTTCTCATTAAAAATGAAAAAGAAATCTTCACAGTGCCTCGAGACGGCATCGGGATTAAAACCCGACGGCGTCGTGTCTCCAGCAATGTGAAGATTCAAAAAATTTTCAAGTATTTTTGAAAAATAGAATGTGAAATATTTAAAATCTGTAATTCTTTTATAAACTTGCATAAACCTATTACTCTCATCATATCTTTACTGCTTTCATAGAGTCAAAACTCTAAATTCTTGTTGTATATATATCCATCCCGCTGATTTTATGCTTGGTATAGTTGTCTTTGTCTTTGATTACATGTTATATTTGATGAGAAGAAGCTTGGAAGTTCTTGGAAAGTTTCATTAGATGATTCTTGGAGGACGATTTAACCAGTTATCGCATGTTTCTTCTCCATTATTAAGCAAACCAGGGGAGTACTAGTTTCTTTTACTTGTTTTCTTTTCCCTTTATTTATTTTTACGAGTACTTCTATAGAACATTGGGGAAAATGTTCAACTTAAGTGTAAAGGGGAAAATAAGTCTTAGAAACTATTCTTGCATTTGCCATTTGCCTGTTCCTTAAAATGGAGTAATATATCGAAACATAGCATAAAAATATAATTTTGACCCAAATTTATTTTTTTATGACACATACCGACGAAAACCAAGTAGTTAATAGCATCTCATGGATAGGAATGTGTATGACTAGCACAAAAACCCTCAAAATTCCACTCCAAAAATGTGAGGTTCGCCTTTAGATCTTTAGGAATTCAGGTATCCATTATTGATACCCAAGATAGTTTATACCTTTAGCTTTCTCGAGTTAAGGTTCAAATGCAGTTATATGTATCTATTCTGTCATTACGGATGTATACGTATGGTCTTTGTCGCGTTTTCTAGAGCATTGGTATCGGTATTAAATTATATGAGTGTACCGGTAGTATGTTAAATTCTAGAACTTGTTTTTGTGATGCATCCCGAGACCGCATAGTAAGTATTAGGATTTGCTAGATAAGAGGCACTAGGATTAACCCATGTTTTAAACCTGTAATTGTTATGATGGTCACACCGATCATATAACTATCCCACAGCCTTGCCATGCACTCATTTTTAGTGCAGGATACCCCTAGTACAACCCTCCGAGCCTATCCTTTTTCACAGTTCTATTAATTTTCTAGTTAAGCCGGACTATTAATGAAGAGCATTGTCAACCCTTAAACCAATCGTTACACCCAAATCGCCTTAGCCTACCTTGTATGTACTTGCTTTTAGTACATTATTGTTTTAACCCAAGTTAATTATTTGAGTACACGGTTGCTAAGTCCTTATTCTTGTAAATACTGTTTTGGAACGATTAGGATTCATGGTAGTATTAATCTTATGAAGAATTGGGGAAGAAGTAATTTATTACCCCTAATAGAGCTCAATAAGCTCCATGTTATTTTGATCCACCTCAAACGAAACATTAGTTAGATTGTAAATATTGAGTATGTAAAAGTTTAAGTGTAGGGGTGCATCTATAAACCCCCATGATGTATTATATGTTTAAGCAATGGCAGGGCAAAAGTGTACGAAAAAAATGTATATAAAAAAGAAGAGTGAAAAAAATGTACGGGCTGCCATTTGCTTATGTTATGTTTATCATAGAGTCAAAAAAAGAAAAAGAAAGAGATTGGTATAGAGTTCTGTATAGTTTGTATATCTTGTCCGAGTCTTTGTCTTAACAACCAAACCAACGTGTATTCATATAAATAATTAGCTAACCCTTCCACTTCAAATTCACCCAAAAGTCACTCCCCAAATGTATCCTATCCGTTTCCATTTCCGTTAATGTTATCTTACACCTACACCCCACAACCCTTTAAAAAGACCTCTTTGACAGTAATGAATAATACTTGCGCCTAGCGGTGGAGGTTTGATCCTTTACCAAGCCTATGGTAATTTATATGCTATGATAGGTAATGAGTGTTGATTTTCTGTTTCCCCATTATGTTCTAATTTATTATACAACCGAGTGAAAGAGAGAATCCCAAACACTTATGTGAGGTGCTAGTATAACTTTTCCGTGCTTTCTTCTAATTTACGAGGTCTAGAAGGTTGTGTCGTAAATTGTTTTTAATGTGATAGGTAAATGACCCTAATATTTCTATTGTATTAGGTAGAAAAAAACTCATTTACTTGAGGACAAGCAAATCCCAAGTGTAGGGGTATTTGATTAGGTGTATTTTTATACATATTTCAGGGTTATATTTAACCCCCTAAATCATGTAAATATGCCCAAATTACGTGCTTAATCATTTGTTTTTAGGTTTTTAGCACTTGGATGGCATTTGGAGGGAAATATAGTGTCTTTTTTTTTTTTTGTTTGGGACTTCATTTGGAGAAAAAACGGACAAGATTACGGACCTACACCAAATCTCTTGAAGATTTATGCATACAGTGCGTGGAAACGGCGTTGCAGGTATAAAGCGATGCCGTCGTGATCTATCTGGAGACGGTGTCAGGAATCTAGCGACGGCATCAGGACGTGGTCGACATAAAGAGGATCTAGAATCATTTACGTGGCGACGACGTCAGGATTTCAAAGCGACGTCGTCGCAATGATTTCCTATATATATTAAATCGAAATCAGGGTTTTAAGTGTATAACTTTTTATAATTTTAGGGAGACGAACCCTAGTCATTCCAGCAGCTGTTAAGGTTGTTTTTAGGGCCTCAAAACCCTATTGTAACTACCTTTAATCTATGTTTTAATCAAGTAAGATTATTTATCATTAATCATTCAATATGTCTATGTGTTATGTGATTGATTTGTGTTCTTGCTTTATCTTTAACATGCTAGGCTTAACCCTCCTTTGTATTTACTTATGATTGCATGAAACTTCGGTCATAGATCCTTTTGATGTTGCTTCTTGTTGATGAATGTGCGCGTTAGGCTCACTAGCCATAAGATATTAAATTGGCATAGACGTATAGGGAAACGCGAGTAGTGTAGAAAGGATACCATCGGTAATAGTCTTTACACTACCTTACCCCTAATATGGTTGATCCCTCTTAAGATATTTCACATGCATTTAATATACTCTTAGGGTCCTTGTAATAGTCTTCATACTACCTTACTTGTGTGTTGCCCTAACAGAATATTAAATAGATGACGAGTTCGTGTAATCCATTCATAACCTAGGAAATACTTACACAGATCATCACAAGTGTGACAAGGCAACAGATCTAGGAGAAGCAATATGAGGAGTAGTGCATGATTAGGTAAATACATCTTTTTATCATAAAGTTATCACCAGTAGTTTTAGATTATATTTAGTTTAATTATTAGTTAATCAAACCAACCTCTCAAACCACTGATTTACCTGCTTTCTATCAAATATAAAAACACAAAAAGAATCTTCTCTCAACCCCTTAGAATTCTGTTAGACCGTATTCAAGCCTTCCCAACCTATTCCCCTAGAGAACGATAACAACCCCTCGAGTCTTGCCTATACTACACTGCAACGATTAAGTACACTGCCTAGGGGATTGTAAAACTTTATGTGAAGTCTTTACGAGACCCGCACATCATCCTCTCCGAGGTACCACAACATGACACTTATCAAAATGATAATATGCTTAATCAAAGTGTGTAAGAGACGCAGTATGTTGAACAATCCCTTATAGATTATTAGGGGTGTTCAAAAAAACCGTGAAACCGACGAACCGAGCCGAACCGCTCAATCCGAAACTGAAAAAACTCGAAACCGAAGAAACCGAAACACAAAAAACCGAAACCGAAAAAACCCGCTTATAATGGTTCGGTTTCGGTTTTTACTTTTAGATATCCGCGGTTAACCGAACCGAACCGTGCATATTATACATGATTATTTTCTAACTAATATTCAAATAATTGTACAAGTATTAACCGATTATTGCAATACTTTTATTGTATAACGACTTTTTCGCTCGTAAAGTAAACATTTGTAAAAATCTAGGTGTGAAAATTGATTAATGTGATCGTAATATTTTTTGTTAATACGTTATATATGAATATTTGAATGCAATTATTGTAACGAAATACTTAAGTTTTATATGACTTTTAAATTCAACGTCATTTAATTTTACTAGAAATACATTTTATGTTCTAGACTATGTAATTTTTTATACGGTTAAACTCTATTAAAAGTCAAAAACGGTTAACCGTGACCCGAACCGCGGGTAACCGCTCACTTCGGGTACCCGCATGTCTGGTTACCCGCCTAGTACGGTTCGGCGACGGATAGTAAAATTAATTACCCGCCCCGCGACGGATAGTTTAAATCTTCCAACTAACCTAACCGAACCGACCCGTGAACACCCCTATTGATTATGTTCCAGATAATAAAATAACAAGTGATAGTAATATCATTTCTTATGAACAATATCTGCACCAAACACAAAATGCGAGTGTTCAAGATACTAACTCTTCTGCACAACAAGATGCCATGATAATGTTTGTGTTTGAATAAATGTCTAATCAAGTAACTAATTGTAATAAGATTGATCTGGAAAACAAACAAGTTAATGAATCCTTAACCGCTGAGCTTGAAAGATATAAGGAACGAATCAAAACTTTTGAACAAAGACTTAATGTTGATTTCAGCAGTAGTGAATAATTAATTGATTCACAAATGGATGACATGATTCAGAATAGGAATGCACTTAACCAAGAAATTAACCCACTTAAACAAACTCTTTCTAAACAAGTCAAAGAAAAAGAATCATTATTGCAAACATTTACTGTTTTCAAAAAGGAATCCAAAGAAAAAGAAAATAAATACACGGGCAAGGAAATTGATTTTGAAAAGAAAATAAAAGAACTAGATAATATTATTTATAAAGTGAATCAATCTGCGCAAACGGTGCACATGCTAACGAAACCACAAGTTTTTTAGCGAATTAAGCCGACGTTGTATGATGGTAATGTGATATCTAAGAAACATGATGTGATTTATGTGGTTGATGAAGAAGAGACTTTGATTTTAGAGGAAGAGAGTCGATCAAAAATGCTTGCAAAACAAAATGATCCAATTTCAAAAGAAAAGAAAATTAATATTTCTCCAAATAATTATCTCAAGTTGAATAAATTGGATGAAGATTTTGGAAAAAAATTTGTTCCTCAAAAGGAATTATCTATAGAACAAGATTTCTAGTTATAATTTTCAAATCCTATTTCTAAACAACATGATGTTCAAACTACACCTGTTAGAATGGAGGCTCCTAGTGAACTCCCAAAAAGTAAGCATGGTTAAGACAAGTTTTCAAAAGCTAAAAAATCATCTTACCAGTTTTGACAAGGTGGTGAAAGTAAGAACCACACCTGATGGAATAACTGAGGGGTCATGCGGTTTTGAACATACAAAAGCAGTTTTCAAGCAAAAAGTAATTCCATTTATTAAAACTTTATGGGATTTATCTAAAGATTTTGATAATGGTCTTTACAGTGAAATTAATGAAGTGAAAACGGTTTTTAACTAAATGGGAGCTGCTGTTAAACAGTGTTTTGTAGATAAGAAATATTATGATATTCAAAAGAAAAAAATTCTTTATAATGATCGACTTTTAGAACATATTATCTGTCAAGATGTTATGAATATTGTGATGCATGCTGACTCTGTACCTGTCAATGTGTTACCTGCAAATAATAAATGTCTTGTGCATGATAATCTTGAAATTGAGCCATTAGAGCAAGAAAATGACCACTTATTTGAACTTCTCTTATCTCAAGACATAGTTCACATTTGTGTAAATTCTCTTGCTACACGCAATGAGTGTTGTGAAATGCAACAGAGTTTTATTCATGAATATAATGAGAATCTCGTGCTTAAGGCCGAGCTTGCCAAAAAGGAACACATGGTTGAAAAGAAAGTCTTTGATGAAGTTGTACTCATATGTTACGACTTGAAAATCGTTGTGTTAATCTTGAACTTAAATTACAACCAAAAAGAGAGTTTTCTAAATAACACACCATTAAATAATCAAAATGCTCCTGAAATTTAGGAATTTTTCAAAATAAATGAATGGCAAGTTAAGCTAAACGCAAAAGATGTCTCAATTGCTAATTTAAGGAAACATATTGAGAATTTCAAAGGCAAAAATATGGTTGAAAAGGCTGCCCCACCGAACAATGCCAAGGTTATTGATCCAGGAATGTTTAAGCTTGATTAGAACATCTATCTCCTAAAGTATTGAATAACAGGGACGCTCACATAGACTATATTAAGCACACTTAGGAAAATGATGACATTCTTTGGGAATTAGTCGAACACGCTAGGGCACTCAAACCTTTAAAGAGTGATTTAGACGTTGCCTGTAAGTATGCTAAACGAATTTAGTAGGTGCTTGTTTATGTTACAGCTACATGCCCTAGTTTAACAAAACCTAGTGAGAAATTAGTTGCGATCACAACATTGAACAAAAACAGGAAAGTTAGGTTTGCTGAACCAGCCACATCATCAAGCAACACTAAAAAACAGGTAGATTCCCACAAAACATAAGATTCTAACAAACCTGTGTTGCCTTCTATAGGAATGAAGAGTTCTACTAGTGCTAGCAGATCACAGCCTTCATGCAATACCCAGAATAATAGGATCTCGCAAACAACCAGTAGCAACATGAAGAATAAAGTAGAAGACCAATCTAGGAGCGTTAAATCAAATTCAAATAAAATGAATCGTGTTAGTGAACCTGTCTGTAATATGAATGTTAAGCATACAATGTTAAATGCGGATTCTGAATTAATTTGTGTTAAATGTAATCAATGTATGTTTGATGCAAATCATGATTTCTGTTTTCTTTAATTTGTTAATGATGTGAATGTGCGTTCTAAATCTAAATCTGCTAAGAGTAGCAAAAGGAAGAACACTTGGAAACCTACTGGTAAATATTCACTGATATTGGTTATGGTGGAAACCTACATGACGGACCTTCACTATAGTTGGAAACACGTGCCCTTTACCTAGTATCACCTCCACTAAAGTAGAGCCTCTTAAGAAAAACACTTCAAAATCAGTAACTACTCCTAATCCAAAGATTAAGATATACCGTAGTAAAACCAAAGTTTCAAAATCAGTAGATTTGAGCTGTGAACCTAGTATCTTAGGATCTAGGCCTTCTAACATCTCAGAATCCAACAAATAGTGGGGATGCACTGTGTCAAAATCTCCATCTTCTTCTCTTGTCGATTTCAGGTTGTCCAAATCGTTCTCTGGTATTTGGACTCCGGATGCTCCAAGCATATGACAGGAAATCGCTCCCAACTCATCAACTTTGTTCCTAAATTTTTGGGTAATGTAATATTTGGTAATGATAAGATTGCAAACATAATGGGCTATGGTGACTATCATATGGGCAATGTTATGATTTCTCGGGTTTACTATGTGGAAGGGTTAGGACACAACCTATTTTCCGTTGGCCAATTTTGTGACTTTGATCTCGAAGTAGCTTTTCGCAAACACACCTGCTACATTCGTGACTTAGAAGGTGTTGATTTACTTAAGGGATCAAGGGGATCAAATTTATACACCTTGTCTCTAGAAGATATGATGCTATCCTCTCCCATTTGTCTCTTGTCAAAAGCCTCAAAGACCAAGTATTGGTTATGGCATCGAAGGTTGTCACATTTAAACTTAGATTCTATCACAGCACTGGCTAAACAAGGACTGGTCCGCGGGCTGCCCAAATTAAAGTTTCAAAAAGATCATTTATGTTCCGCCTGTGCTCTAAGGAAAAGCAAGAAACACACCCACAAACCTAAAGCTGAGAACACCATTCAAGAAAAGCTCTATCTACTGCACATGGGCCTTTGCGGGCCAATGAGGATTCAAAGTATCAATGGGCGAAAATACATATTGGTAATTGTTGACGATTACTCTCGTTTTACTTGGGTAAAATTTCTAAGATCGAAGGATGAAGTTCTAGAGTTCATGATTAAATTTCTCAAAATGATTCAAGTTTGTCTCAATGCGACAGTCCGAAATATTAGAACCGATAATGGCATAGAGTTTGTCAATCAAACCCTGAGGGCTTACTATGAAGATGTTGGGATTTCACATCACACATCCGTTGCTCGCTCTCTATAACAGAACGACATTGTCAGAAGACAGAACCGAACTTTAGTGGAAGCTACACGAACAAAGTTGATATTCTCGAAGGCTCCGTTATTTCTATGGGCAGAGGCAGTTGCGACAGCTTGCTATACACAAAACCGATCCTTAATTCGTAAACGTCACAACAAAACCCCATATGAACTTCTCCATAACATGAAACCAGACTAATCTTATCTTCGTGTCTTTAGTGCTCTTTGCTTCCCCACCAATGATAGTGAAGATCTTGACAAGTTGAAACCTAAAGCAGATATTGGAATCTTCGTCGGTTATGCTCCTGCAAAGAAGGCTTACCGAATCTACAACAAGAGGACCCGTCTAATCATTGAAACTATTTGCGTTGACTTTGATGAGCTGACAGCGATGGCTTCTGAACTATTCAGTTCAGGACCCGGGCCTCAACTCTTGACTCCTGGAATAATCAATTCAGGACTCGTGCCAAATCCTCCTTATCCAACACTGTATGTACCACAAACTAAGAAGGACTTGGATATTTTGTTTCACCTAATGTTTGATGAGTATTTTAATCCTCCACGTAGTGTTGCTTCTCCAGTTTTTGCAGTTGTTGCTCCAAATCCTGCTGATTCAACTGGTATACCTTCCTCAACTACAATTGATCAAGATGCACCATCTCAAAGTACTTCTCAAACCCCTCAAGAAACACAATCTCCAGTTATTTTTTCCGGTGTTAAAGAACATTTTCACGATATTGAAGTTGCACATCTAGATAACGATCCCTTCTTTGGTGTTCCCATTCCAGAACCAAATTCTAAAGAATCTTCTTCAAGGGATGTTATTCCAACTAATGTGCACTCAGTCAATCAACCACATGAACATCTCACTAAATGGACCAAGGATCATCCGTTGGATGATGCAATTGGCAATCCTTCATGACCCGTCTCTATAAGACATCAACTACAAAACGAATCCCTGTTTTGCTACTTTGATGCTTTCCTTACTTCTGTTGAACCAAAGAACTACAAAGAAGCTTTGAAGGAAGCCTGCTGGATTGAATCCATGCAAGAAGAACTAAATAAGTTCGAACGACTTGAAGTATGGGAGCTCGTTCCTTGTCCAGATCGTGTCATGATAATAACTTTGAAGTGGATCTTCAAGGTTAAATTAGACGAACTGTGAGGTGTTTTGAAAAACAAGGCTAGGTTGTTAGCAAGGGGATATCGTCAAGAAGAATAGATTAAATTTGAAGAATCTTTTGCACTGGTTGCTCGACTAGAGGCTATAAGAATCTTTATTGCATATGTCGCTTAACAAGATCATGATCTTCAATCAAATGGATGTCAAGACGACGTTCTTAAATGGAATATTAACGTTGAAGAGGGTCTATGTCAATCAACAAAACGTGGTTTTTTTTATTATTTTGGCAGATTCAAGATAATCCCAACCATGCGTACAAGCTCAAGAAGGATCTTTCTAGGTTAAAGCAGGCTCTACGGGCTGGGTATGATTTGTTATCATCGTTTCTACTCTCCCAAAAGTTCTCCAAAGGTGCTGTTGATCCTACATTGTTTACTCGGAAAGAAGGAAAAGGCATCTTACTGGTACAAATCAATGTAGATGATATAATATTTGCTTCTACGTAGACCCCACTTTGTGAAAAAATTTCTGAAATAATGTGTTTAAAATTTAAGATGTCGATGATGAGCAAAATGTCTTTCTTTCTAGGACTTCAGATTTCTCAAAGTCCCAGAGGCATCTTTCTTAACCAATCCAAATACGCTCTTAAGATAATTAAAAAATATGGTATGGAAACCAATGACCCGGTGGATACTCCCATGGTGGAGAAATCTAAACTGGATGAAGATCCACAAGGGAAAGCAGTTGATCTCACATGTTATCGTGGAATGATTGGCTCCCTTATGTATTTGACATCCAGTAGACCAGACCTTGTATTTGTTGTTTGCATGTGTGCCCGGTATCAGGCAAAGCCTACCAAAAAGCACTTACATGCAGTTAAACGAATCTTTCGATACCTACGAGGAACCATTAATATGGGTCTATGGTACTCGAAAGATTCCTGTATTGCGCTAACAGCTTTTGCAGACGCTGATCATGCTGGTTGCCAAGACACCAGAAGAAGCACATCTGGTAGTATGCAACTCTTTAGTAACAGATCAGTCAGTTGGTCGTCTAAGAAACAGAAGAGCACCGCCATATCCAGTACAGAAGCTGAATACATTGCCTTATCCGGATGTTGTGCTCAAATACTTTGGATGAGATCACAATTGACAGACTATGGCCTTGGATTCAACAAAATACCTCTGTACTGCGATAATAAAAGTGTTATTGCCTTATACTATAACAACGTTCACCATTCAAGATCCAAGCATATTGACATCAGATACCATTTCATAAAAGAGCAAGTGGAAAATAGGGTGGTTAAGCTATACTTCGTCAGAACAGAATATCAGCTGGCAGATATCTTTATAAAAGCATTGGGACGAGAAAGACTTGAATTTCTTATCAACAAGCTTAGAATGGGAAGTATGTCTCCTAAAACGCTGAAAAGACTGGCAGAAGAAGAAGAAGAGTGATGGTGACACATCTTCTTGTATCCTATGTAAATATAAAAAATCAGAAAAACTCAAAAAGATTTTTTATTTTTATAAAATTTTACCAAAAGAAAATATAAAAATATAAAACCAGAAAATCAAATACAAAAATATAAAATCAGATAATACCAAAAATATGTTTTTCATGACATGTCTTCAAAAAATCAATAATATTTACGGCTTTAGAAATGGTGTATTCAATAAAAATAACACGGAGCTGTAAATAAAGTTCGGGCAGAAGTTCTAAATGTTTTCAAAACATGTCATTGACTTGCAGTTATTTCAGACTGCAACCCGGTCTTCATCTTAAAGGCAAGTATTTCATAAAAAACTTGACCTCTTAACGGGAATTAAGTTTCTCGGGCATGATCTACTTTCTGATCATGCAAAGGCTTGTGTATACTTTGCTACACAACCCGTGCTTTCTCGATAAAATAAGTGTACGTGTCAGTGCGTTTATTTTTTGAAATAAGAGAAATTATATTTTTATTGATGTTGATTTAAAAACAAATAAATATTTAAAGGAGAGTTAATTATTTTAACTCATTTGGGCTTTATATGTTATTTGTTTAAACCTTTAGGGACTTGGATGCAAAATAAATTGCTTAGACTTGCTTTGTACAACTAAAGAGACTTAAGATGTCAATGTACTATACTAGTTTATGCCTTATTAAAGTTTAAAAAGAAATGCAAGGAGTTATAAACCACAAGGACCAAAGCTGTAAAAACTATAACTTTTTGAATAAAACATCCCAATGGGACGATTTATACACACACTACTCAAACACTTAAACTTTTCATTTTTCCTCTTTGCATAAATCGGCTAGGATCAAGAACTCCCTTAAATCGTGTTTTTCAAACCTTAGGGTAAACAACAAATTTGTTTATAATCCCTTTAACAACATCTAATCAAAAGGAATTTGTTTAAATCTCATTCTTTCACTCGAAAACCCTAAAAATTGGTTTAGGGTTCTTCATAATTAAAAGTGAGTTAAAACCTAATTAACCTTGGGTATTTCATTTGTTTGGGGGGTATAGAATACTCGTTTGAAACAGTTTTTGTCGGGGTTAACCCATTTGTGATTTACGAGCAAGTCTTTGTCAAATTATGTGCAAAACGAGTAGTGTGAAGTGAAAGTTCATGGGTTTGGAAGTTTAAAATGTGTGTGTTAGAGTGTGTCCTTGAAAGTATTAGAGTGTGTAATAACTAGGTAGAACATCAAATTTTGATTTCCATGGCTTAAAGTTGATAAATAGGCTCGAAAATATCAAAAGATGGTGTTCTTGCAGTTAAAATCTTGATAAATGAACTCATGAGTTGTTTGTGTAGGCTAAGAATCCTGGGTGGTGTATAAAAGATGCTTGTGTAGATGTTCTTGTGATTTTCAAACAACCTTGGGCGAAACATGTAAATGGAACGAAACATACCTAGGTACTAGGCGAAACATGTAATAAAATTATACTAGGCAAAACATGTAATATGTTTTGATGCGTATTTACTTTTAAATATTTCTTTACCAAGTTTTAAATTTATAAAACTCGTTTCACCTTACAAACGCACTAACGGGCAGAGAACCCGATCATAAGTTGTGTAGTTATGGTAAAACCGAGGTCGTCCCAAGAGCTAAAGGGCAGAATTAAATCTGAGTTTAAAGTGTCACGTTTTTAAAGCTGTTTTAGAGATTAAATTTTAAGAGAATAAATGAAAGGAATTAAACTGGTTTTATTCAATCAATGGAGTTGGTATAGTGGAAAACAATTAAGAAGATGAACCCATTTAACTTAATTAAATATCCAAGGTTGAATTATCTTGATCTCAAGTGCAATGTCTAATTCTTGTTTTATTAGTGGTTTCTAAAGTCGACAGACCTGAATAGATATATGTACTATAATTCTTGCGATCCCACATTCCCCCGAAGGTTTCGCGGGCAGGGCATCCAAGTCATAGTGATTAATCCCAACTATTCCCAAAACTTATCTAATAACCTATACAGATTATTAACCCCATCTGAAAGAGTTCCTGTGCTTTTTAAGTATATTTAGTGATAAGTGCGAAGACCAGTTAGTTTCTACACTAGGGACGGAGTAATAACTCCTTCCTAGTACCCAGTTGATCCCATATTGACTTGATAATCTAATAATGGGTCAAGCAAGATCCAAACCACCCGTACTACCGAAACTCAGGATTACACGATAATCAAGGAATATATAACGAAACAATAGTCAGAAAAGGAGATCAAAAATAATTAACCAAGGAATCATTAATAAATTATTAAAAATAATTAATAAATTATTAAATATAATAAATATCAGGCATCAACAAATTAAGCCGAGACCAAATAAATTATTAAAAATAATTAATCGAAATCAAACTGTAACTGTTGAGGAATCATGTACAAATTATGCTGAAATAATGCTCCCGATCTTTTAGTTGGATCCCGTGGTGAACCCCGAAAGGTTCGCGACCCTATACCCGTATGTCGAACAGTAACCAAAAGGGAATAAAAACCCTTTTTTTGTCTTCACTCGTCGACAACTAAGAAACCACAGAATTGAATTCGATCCTTGGAATGCATTATATGTGATGTATTTATACTAAAATAGTAGTTTGAAAGTTTGACGCTCGTAGTCCCTCATCTTCTTTGTTGTTTATAATAATTTCTTGAAACATAATAACATTTGTGCACTTTAGTCCCTGGATGAGTCATACTTTATGGCGTAATTGATTTGGTTACGGTGTAAACTCACCGACTTGGTTACACTGTAAACTTTCTGACGTTACGCCGTAAACTTCTGACGCGGCTTTCCTTCTTTAAGAGATAATATTGGTTACGGCGTAATTAATAATCACGTTGCGCTGTAACCCTTAGTCAGCAACAATATAATTTCCATAATAAATGATAAAGCCTCGTCAGCATCGAATCTTCGTATTTAATTAAGTGATTACGGTGTAACTTACGTAGGACGTTACGCCGTAACTTCTTCGTCAGCATAATTTCATATGTAATAACCGGTTACGCCGTAATCATGGTACCAATTACGCCGTAACTCATGAATAATGCGGATTTTGATGTAAAAAACCGTTTTTTTGCATCTTTTCCGTTCCATTGCCAAAATGACCTAAAATACAGAATATAAACGATTTAAGTATCAGAATGACATAAAGCAATGCAATAAACGTGGAAATTTGATATGAAAAAGTATTAAATATTTGATGTTATCAAATATCCCCCCACTTGACTTCTACTTGCCCTGAAGTAGAACCTTTTAAATAATTCTCAAAAGATATCTCCCTAGTTATCCAGGAAGATATGAAGTTAAAAATTATCTATGCTAGAAAATTCCAAACCGAGCACCTCACGAAAGGAAAAACGAATCACACTCATACTCTCACTAATCTATGTTTTTCATTTTTGGTGATCACTCAACTGCTCAGTCATGGCGAGTATTCTATCATAAGCTTGGCCAGGATACTAAGCTTCACCACTAGAGTCTAGTCGCAACTGTTCAAAAAGACAAATGGGTTGACACAACACAAAGGCTTACAGGGTTTCGATCATTCAAACAATCTTTCACTAAAAGTACCACATCAACAATGTGGTTGAATTACACATACATGGCCGTAACGACGAAATAGATATGCGTGATTCGATCTCATCCTCATTCATGTTTTACTAATGGTTAGGACGAAGAATAATATAAGGTAGGATAAAGACATGGGATTCACATTTAATTGTTGTTAAATAAAAACACAAAACAAATAGCTTCCTAAGTCCACAATCTCCCCGTCACTGGTCGTATTCAAATCCCATAAAGTAAAATCGAGGGTCAAAAGTAAAGGGGTCTTCATAATACTCGAGTTAATGCGTATGAAATGTAATGTATTACATTAACTCGGTCTTCATCATCAATGATTATGTGCTAAAAAAATTTGAAAATTTGGGCCAAAATAGCACATAATCTCACAAAATACCTCATTTTAATCTCCCTTCCCCCTACTTGAGTTGTACAATGCCCTCATTATATAAATAGACTTATAACAAAAAGGAGAGATAGAAATGTCACGGGTTTATAAGAACTTCCCGTGAAAGACGGAATCATCGCCAGATGGACAAGGCAGAAATACTACCACAATACGACAAATAAGCTGATTTATAATGATGATCGGCTACTAAACACTTGCTTGCATTCTTTATTCCTCTTTTTTATGCAAGACGAGGATAAAATAAATCACAATACAGACACATATATACATGAGTGTCCCCCCATTTGAGATCAACTGTCTTTAAAACCCGTCTTTTCTTCAAATACCCTCTATCTTAACCCACAACTTCCACCAGTGAAACCCAAAATTAACCAGCAACTCCTCGATCATGGACTAAGAAACTACAGGGTATGCTAAGGCGATAGGTGTAACGAAACAACATATATTAGGTTACAAAATGAAAGGAAAAGCTCATCAGGTTGTACTAGGGGTATCTTGTACTAAAGATGAGTGCAACAAGGGGTTTAACATTTGGGTTGACTAATCAGTGTGAAAAGTCAATATACACAAACATAACATGGATGGGCTAGCTACACCGATTACACCAGGTGCAATGCTCATTATTATGGTCTCGAAAAGATATACCAGGCCAAGTTCTAAAGTCTACTACAGCCACCGACACACTTATTTTTATTGGATTTATGTATAAGGGGAAAACAAAAAGGCTTATCCTCACATAATTGAATTATAAGGTAGGTGTGCTCAGTAAAGTTTTAACTAGTTAAGTAATGAAAAACATGTTAAAATTTTAGTAATGGAACATTTTTTAAAATAAACTAGAAAAATAAAGGCAAGTATAATCAAATGGGTGTTTATTTCTAATTCCTTCCCCCTACTTGAGTCAAACATAAGCATATAAAATTTAAATAGGAAGGGTTAGAAATAGAACAGATTACTCCCCTGGATTTGCTCGGTGATAAGAAGAGACAGCATGCTCTAAGCCATGCTCCAAGTCTGCTTCCTCGAACAATATCCAACATCACATGCAACATTACCAACCACCAGTATAGCATCTAACTAGTCCGGTTTGTGATGCTTCCTCATAGCTTGTTTAGTATCCAAGCACCACCACATGTACACAACATGTATGGCTGCAAGAAAGACTAATACCAAAAGCATAATCCGGATAAAAGCATAATAGCACGAAATGTATAGGATAATGATACCAGAAATACAATCATAACTCGCTTTTATAGGAATCACGGTTGCATTTAGCTTATGCAATAAGCCTTTTAAACCACTTGGTGGCCCAAGTGGACGATATGTGAGGGTTTTCAGCGAACATGCCCACAAAGTTTATTTACCAATATACAAGGTTTTGTAAAATTTCAAACATTTTAATGATTTTGCAGAGAGTGATTACGGCGTAACCGTGGACAGGGTTATGCCGTAATTATGTGGATGACCATTTTGAATTTTTTTGATTAAGTTTAGTTACGGCGTAATCATGGAAAAGGTTACGCCGTAATCCAAATGATTACGACGTAACTGTGTTGGTTACGCCGTAATTGTTGCACAATAGCAACATTACCACATAATTATGAGTCGAGGTGACCTTGAATATTGTCTCCTCGCTGTTATACCCCTGCAAAACCAAGTAAGGAACATACAAACCAACTAATATGCAAAAATTGAAATGAAATAAGACAAAACATAAATTAAAAGATAGGCATGGGGTGCCTCCCATGAAGCGCTTGTTTTTGTTTGAGTTTCTAGCTTGACTCCACCCTTATTTACTAGGTAATCGGGTGTCCATCCCCTCACTTGGGATCAAGTGTGGGTGGAAGTAGCAATAGACACCCTTAGGGTGTTCATTTGCTACGGGGTCGAGAAACGATGATTTGAGATCATACCTAGAAGGAGATTTCATTTCCCCATCTACATTATACGGTTTAGTTGACGACTTATATGATTTAAATATTCCATATAAGGGACTCATTGGTTAAATTAACTCAATGTTGGACATTCAAATCCAACATGAAGTACCAAATATCCAGGCTTCATCCCTGCTTACTGTACGTTTCAGTAATTTCTGAACCTACAATTCTTACATCAATCCCTGAAATCATTACAGAAGCTCCTGCAACAACTATCTTTCCACTCATTCCCGTTCCTTCTTACTTCACCTTAAAGATTCAGCAATTAACACCAATCCTCACACCAACAACAACACTGAAGCTCCCTCATCTACTACTATTTTTCCCGTATTTGAAACCCTTTCTGCTATCCAGCTTCAAGTATCTGAATTGGAAAAAGAAGTTAAAGAACTCAAGCAAGTTGATCATTCTACAACTATTCATGCATTAATCAGATCTCAAGTACCAGCAGTGGTTAATGAGTATCTTGGATCAAGTATGGGGGACACACTTTAAAAGGCGCTCTAAAAACATACAGAAGAACTCATACAACAATATCCTCAAAAGCATCCAATTGATACTCAGCAACAGGAACCTCAGAAAAGTGTTTCAGAAATCATGAAAATCAAGATGAAGCATGCATCTAAGTAGCAACTCCTCGAGCAATCTTCAAAACCCTTTAATTAAGCTGCAAGAACTGAGTTTGACCAAAAGGAAATTCTCCTTCATATGATGAGGAAGAATATGTCTTACGAGAAGCATCCAACACACCAAGCGTTATATGATGCACTCATGCAATCATTGATCCTGGATGAGGATGAAATGAAAAAAGCTAAGACTGTTGAACCTCCTACTCAAAAGAAGAGAAAGCATAATGATAAAGATCAAGACCCTCCTGCTGGACCAGACTAAGGGTTGAAGAAAAGTAAGGATGGTGAACCGTCTAAAAAGCCAACATCGGTTGGTTCCTCTAAAGGCACCACTCAATCTCAACAAAAATCAACTGGTAAGTCTGTACAATCAGAGGAAACATTCTTTGAGGCTACATATAATGATATGCCTATGAATTAAGGAGATGAAACGGGTAATACTGATGAACAACCTGATGTTGAGGCTATAAAAAAGGATGATTGGTTCAAGAAACCTGCAAGGCCTCCTACTCCTGATCCGGAATGGAACACAAGAAAATTAGCTGTTGATGGACTGGAACAAAGTTGGCTTAATGATCTGGTTAATGCACAAAAACCTCCTCTTACCTTTGATGTCTTGATGAGCACTCCCATTGACTTCTTTGCCTTTGCTATGAACCGTCTCAAGATCAGTAAATTCACTAAAGCTGATCTAGTTGGACCGGTTTATAATCTACTCAAAGGAACGTGCAAAAGTTGTGTGGAACTGAAATACAACATTAAAGAGTGCTATCGGGCTTTATCTAATCAACTTGACTGGAATAACCCTGAAGGAAATCATTGTCCCTATGGCCTCAGCAAACCTCTACTTTTGCAAGAATCTCAAGGTCGTCTCACTGTCCCGGCAAATTTCTTCTTCAACAATGATCTTGAATATTTGAGAAAAAAAGTACTGATAGAAAGTATACGGCATAAATAATTAAGACAAAGGCTGAAAAGTATGAGATGGAAGGTATTGAAGACATGGTCCCCAAGCTATGGAGTCCAATAAAGGTAGCTTATGACAAGTACGCTGCTTTAGGGATCTCTTACTGGGAACCCAAACGTCAAAGGTTCTACAGATACGTGATCAACAGGGTGTCCAGACATGATGTTTACTCAACCATGAGGATTTTAAGTGTGACAAGTGTCATAGTCGACAAGTGGTATGGTTACGGTTATCTGAAGGAGATTGCAGTGCGAAGAGCAGACTGGAAACTTTACAAGTTCATGGAGGGTGACTTTCCAAGACTTCATCTGAATGACATCGAAGAAATGCTGCTTCTCGTGGTTCAAAACAAGCTCTTTAACCTTGAGGGAGATGAAATTGTTGACTTAGCAGTGGCTTTACGTGTGTATACGTGAAGGATTGTCATTTAGAAGAGAGTTGAAGATCTTCAGTTGGAGGTAGAAAGTTACCAAAAGAAGCTCAACATCTCCAAGCCACGAACTCGTAATGCTGACCTGTCTCGCAGAACGCCATACACTACTCTCTCAGAACCTCAAAGAGTGATTTACGAAGATAAGCTAAAAAGGAAGAGACTGATGCGTACTGACGAGCTCTACAAGTTCAGTGATGGCACACTCACTTCAGTTCGTAATACTCTGGATCAGATGCTGAAGAACCTCAGGTTGGGGGTATAACAAAGCCATGGAAAGGAGGAAATGGAATGCAACAGATCAGAAACGGTCTCGAATCATGATTAAAGATATTAATCAATAGTTTCTGGAAAGGAGGATAATGAGGAGCTTAGAGAAGTTTGTTGGTGGAAGAGATTATGTGACTGACTACAGACTCTTACAGCGAACAGTATGACTCTGTCATATTTTGTTCTACTCACTCAGGTCATGTCTCGAAAAACAAATCTTGTGAATATGTATATTAAGTAGTGTAGACTAGTAAAATAGGCCAATATATATAGAGTGCTTGAGTATAAATTTTTAAGAATTTCTTAGTAAATTCAAAATCTTTTAAATAAATGTACTCAACACTATATATATCTCTCATTAATTGAGGGGGAACATTATATTGTTCCAAATAAGACTTGATAATAATCATAACATTTTTCTCCCCAAATAGTTTTCAAACATATTTGAATCAATTGATATCCAAACTATCAAGAGATTTGATATTTTTGATAAGGGAGAAAATATGATTAAAATATACAACTTGTATTATGTGATCAGTAAAGACTCTAGTACAACTTCTTCCTCGTATGTGCAAAACACTTTCGAATATCGATGCACATATGTAGGGAGAGCATTGTTTGAAAAGTAAAAACTATTGAGGTACAAACGTTTTGATATATATATCACAAGTACCTTGGTTGAATTTTCAAAAGGTTTTAATGGCAACTGTAGCAATACAAAAAGACCGACCATGTACTTAATTTTATAGAGTTATAAGGTGGTTAAGGTTAGGTATCTGTCCCATGATCCAGCCAGAACCAGAGGGATCTACCCAAGGACATTCCATTAGATAGAATAGAAGTCCTTAGGTATGATACAAAAGGAGTAAATGTGAGAAAGGAGATAATGCAGACTAAGACAGAGCTAATATTGGAACAAACCCAACAAGGTGTTAGTGATGAAGTCTTGGTAAGCATTGAAGGGGTTGAAGAATGAAAAAGAAATGTAAAGATAAAGGGTGAAAAGAAACAAGCCCTCCTTACACTTAGGCAGAAACCAGGTCATTACATATGCTATCAGAAACACTAAGCTGTTGTCTGGTATTGAAGATAGTCATCATGGACCCAGCGATGCAATGCACAACCCTCCCTAGCCACTCAAGGTCTCTCAAAAGACACTTGTTTCATTTCTTACAGATATTACACACATTTCTATAAACTCTCTTACTCCGAGTTAGTTAGTATTGAAAAGGTGGCAGTCTGCTCCAGCCTCTGATTACTAAAACCAAAATGCACTATTGAGTCTAGATCCATAAAGAGATCATCCATAATCTAACTAGGATACTAATCCAAAATACACTTGTTATTCATACACTATGAAAACAAGTAATATCTTAAGAGTCCTACGCATTATCCTTGTGATATTGCCAGAACATCAAAGTGATACTTAAATATTCACACTGACGATGGAAATCCTTCCAGAGCCAACATCAAACAAGCTCTACTGTAGGTGACTTGTGAGATCCTATATGGATCAAACTTGTGACACTGGATATCGATTCGCTCCAGACTATGAATTGACGGTTGACGAATTTTGAAATGTATAAAACTCTCAATGTTTTGCGAAACTACTTTAGCAAGTGACACGTCGATTGATTTTTAAATCAATTTTTGATTCAATCGGTGAGATAGTATCTTACTGGTTCACTTTTACCGTGTTGTGTGCTTTGAGACGCTTCGGTAACGAGAACGGCTAGTGCAGCTGCGAAACCCTGTCAAGGAGAATCTTTTGAATTCTACCTCATCAAAGGCAGTATATACTAATTAACGGGGAACCGTGGTTATTGCAACCATATTCGACGAGGTGACAAAGATACTTTCGTCCATATATGTTGTTTATCACTAACCCATTCACGCAGGTTTCCCGATGGCGGCAGCAGTTAACTGTTGACGAGTCAAATTCATAGCCACATGCTCATACCCGTCCGACATATGTTAAAGACATCATGAAAGCTTAAGTACATGTTTCAAAAGACTTCCACTACTCTGATACTACACGTCTTCCTTGAAATGACAAAGTGTTAAAGTTAAAGAATTTCAAGAAAGATGATTATACAAGCTTTCAAGACAAAGAAATGTATAAGCATGTTGCTTCGAAAGTCAAAAGATTACAAGATAATGATAAGAGATGATGTATGGTTGATGATCTCAAGAAGCTCGTGATTACATACAAGATAAGCTAAAGGAACAAGCTCAAGCCTAAAGTCAAAAGATCACTACACATATAACAAGATGAAGACAATAATTCAAGACTACAAGCAAAGATTGAAGACATTCTTGGAATGCTGAGCTTAAGATTTTGTAAATTGGAGTGACCTCCCTTAAGGGGAGATTGTTAGAAATCAAGAAAAGTCTCAGTCACTCCTAAATATGTAAAATGTAGCTCGTAGTTAATATTTGGAACTTAAGTAATCTAACAGGGCCAAGCCCATGGCATGGCCGGCCATGTACAAGTATATAAACCCCTCTCCATGCCTTAGAGAGGGTGTTGGTCATTTCATTAATCTAACATTCTATCTTTTGTTTCTCTCTCTAGAAGTGTCTAACCACTCTTTCTTTCTCTAAGATTTCTTGTTAAGATTGTGTGTGATTAGATAACATATATTCTACAATATGGATTAAAGTATGATAAATGTGCGAATGATCACAAATTAATTTGATAAATAAATCAATCTTTATCGACCTGCACAAATCTAAACGAGTTAGTTTTACGTCTAACACAAGATAAAAGCAAGAATATCATTTTACGACATGATAGTTCAAACATTTATACCAAAAAATTCGAATGAAACTTGTTCACATATTATCACACGAATGACTTAACAAGTAGATACATAGATAGTCATATATACGAACAAAACACGTTCACAAATAGATACATAAATAGAAATACCTTTAAATTAAGCGATGAGGAGGACATATGTCGCAACTAGCTTAAAATGTCATAATTCATGTTCGAAAAATACTGGATAATTCTATGAGTTTAGGACTTAAATGCTATAAGTTGAAACCAACTATTGGGTAACCTTAATACAGGTTTAAATTACCTAAATAAAGTGTAAAATAAAAAAATTAGCACCCTAAAATGTCCAAATGCTTACTATGGACCCGTCAGATCTGGTACCCTTTGGCAAAGGGTTTCGGCCTTTGCTGCAGAGGGTACTGGCTTTCTGCATCAAAAATCAGATTCCAAAATGCTGCAAAAAGCTTCTAGTGTTTATTCTTTTATCCTAAATATGTTTTATAGGCATTCCTAAAGGAGGCAAGAATCTATTAGTGTGACAAAAGGATCATGATCCTATAATTCCTAGTTAAACCAAACGATCCCTTAATCTAGTTCGAGATAAAGCTAAAACACCATAGTTAGTCTAATAAGATTTCTACGATCATAAATATTAAAGTTTACAAACAAACAAGTAGATATTCAAGGTTCACATGAATGACATTTGCATAGTTCTAAACAAAGAAGTACGAAATAGTTTTCATCCAAACACAAGCATAATGAAAAAGATGATTTAGATTAGTAAATCGATTGCACTAACAATGATGTGAAAGATATGTGCCAAAGGTAACAAATAGTCACGTAATCCAATGATGGTGTTTTAAATAATGAAGTTGTGATGTACTAGATTTAAAGGAAAATCCTAGACTTCTTCATGTATACCAAAAATACTTTGACAAAATATAAGTGCACAAGTAGCAAACAAATCATGTAACAATGTCATATAAAAAGCAAGATGAAAAGATCATGCAAACCATATTTAAGCATGTATAAATCAGACCATTATACGGATAGATTTAAGGAATGCCAACAAGGAACTAGAAATTTCAACATAGATATATCCATATCAAAATCATTATGTATTAAAATGACAAATTATGAGATCACACGAGACATCATATAAGAGACAAAATTACTTCAAATGAAAATCATGCAAGTCATATTTAAGTCTTAACATTTAGTATCACGAATATAAGCATAAAAGTATTTAAAAAAGAAACAAAACCTTCCCAAGGTTTACGCATTTGACAATTAATCAAATAGTTATCAAATACCAAGATAACGTCAAGACAAATAATCAAACAAGAACATATAATCAACACATGTATGTGCAATGCAGGATGTCATGATAGACTAATAAAAGAAAGATCATATTTACTACAGGTATGGAAAAACATAGTATTAGTGTTGTTGGGAGATGAAGAACAAGTGGGTGAACTAGTTGGAGAACTAGTGGTTATAGTGGATTGACAAGTATGATATGATAATTTCAAAATGTGTAGATAATTTTAACAAAGTGTTTCTAAAATTCCCCCTCTTTCAACACGACTAAAAATATTTAAAACTTTTGGCGAAAATACCATGACCCAAATTTGACCTTCTGTTATTATTTTAAAAACTGACAACAATATATTACAAATCATACCTTGCGACTATTTTTACATAAAACTAGACTCAATTACCTTTAAAACGGCAGGTGGCACAACTTCTAACTCCATACGGTTCATTTTATACGAAATTCTCAACATGGCCCATTTTCTGCAAAACTTGTCCCGATTATATATATGGCTACAACGACTGAAACTTTACTTTTATAATTCGAAATAACATCAAAACATCCAGAATTCATTCATAGATTATATACTTCAATGTTAAATACACACATGGTCTACATGACTCGCGTAGACATTATTCACAGGGTTTGTCAAACACTAGTTTTGACCCGTTTACATATACTTTAACCATAACTATAACTTTTTACTTTGAACCGCTTTAAATTACGCGTTTAAAACTATAACAAGACCTCATTACACTTCATTATTACTTGAGTATTTCAGATGAAACATTCAAGTTGCTAATCCTACTTTGATGTGCATCAATTTTATATAACAATATTTTTCAAAACATTTAACTAACTTACTATTTCTTATTCTTAATTAGTTTATTAAGATATTGAGATTATGTAAGATGTTGATATAGCATATGCAAAGAAAGAGATATATGCCTATACGGGGTGTACGGGACCTAGCATAAGCCCTATTATGTAAAAATATGAAATCAATAATCAATTAACAAACAACATGGCAAACAATAATTATGTTGCAAACTCAACTTCAAGACATAAGAAATATACAATGCTAAACAAGGTGAGACAAGAGTCATATAGCGTACCACACATTTTAAACATTATTTCTGCTAATATGATTTACCTAAATATTTACAGAAATACATTTTTAACAAAACTAGGAGTTAACCTAAACACTCCTTTTGAAACAGCATTGTCTTGAAAGTTTTCTTTAAGAACCTAAGTCGACATACAAGCGAAGAAACAACATGACAAGGTTGACACTTATGTTTCTCAAATAAACAAGCTCAAATGCAATTTGAAATAAGCATACGATTAAGATATATAAACAATGCAAAGTAAAACAACTAGTCTTATAGCATACGAAAATACTTTTCTTCGCTTTGCGTTAAATATAACAATGTATAATACGCTTGATTAGTTTCCAAAATACTTTAATTTCACAAGAGGATGTATCAATGTTCAAAGGATACCAAATTAAAATGCCCGACTAAAAAATTCGAGTTTCTATGTTACTACGAAACCTAATATTTTAGACACTCTGTAGTATTTTGCTAATTTGACATCCTTAAAGTTTTAATAAGGACCTCTAATCAATTTTATTAGAAAGTAGACTCAATTCTCTTCGAAAAGGTACGTGGCACGACTCCTACAGACTTACGGTGAATGTTTTACAAGCTTTCAAAGTTGACTAAATCTGTGAATGTCCACTGATGATCCGGGTTAGCCGGTACCTTTTCAAAAGGGATTCTGCCTTTGTTAAGAAAGGGTACCACAGGTCTGATCAGATTTTCCAAAAACGCATAGTTAGACCCGACGACAAGGTTTAAAATTTGGTAGGCTTTAAAGTAAACTTATATAAAAAAATTTAATCATTATTCAAGCTTGTATAATAAAGATATTCAACAACAAAACTTTTACGTATAAAACAACGACACACTTTTCATATTAAGTCCCGCTTTTCGGATAATTTGATACATGGATCGTATTCGGTTTCAAAAACTAGAGCTATGTGGCTCTGATACCAATTATGTAAAACGTAGAGGGGGGTGAATACATTTTCGTTTAAAATCTTAATTTTTTCGTATTAAATGCCCGATCAAACTTGACGTAATATGAAAAGTACCAAATATATTCTATGACTATATGAATAATGGAAAGCATAGAATAAGCAAGTAGTCACAACACAAGCATAAACATCAAGTCACAACACGACTATAAGCATAAAATAAATAGAGAGCAATAAATAAAATAGAGAGCAAACCGAACACGAGGAGCACCAATTAAATAATATTAGAGGGGGAGCCAAAAAATAAAACCGGGGAAAAAACACGATGATTTTATAGGTTTGGTTTTTCGGTTTTTTTAAACGGGAATCTTCCCTCTACGCCCTACTCAACTCCCCGACGTATTAACCCAACTAAGGAGTTATTTCAACTAGATCAACCAAGCTTCCTTTTTTCGGCGATGGGGAAAAATAAAAACCTTAACCACAACGTCGCTTACTCTTTTTTCCACGGTACAGTGGGGCTAGCTTACCGGAAGTTCCTATGGAACTAGTAATAGAAAAACCCAACCTATTCCATCAACTTAAACTTTTATACCGGTTACATAGTAAAGCTTAAAAATCTCCAGGTTTCTTACCACACAAAACGGGGTAGATAAAAGGAACCAAAATACCCCAAACCTCCGGTTATTATGTTTTTTTGGCCTAACATAAACAAAATCATGTGTTTTTAGGGGCACAAAAAACACTTAATAAAAAAACCAAAAAATTTTGCTAATCTTGTTGGTGTCGATCTCCTAAGATTAAAGGGTTCAAAAAATGTGGTATTACATGGGAAGGTATCCTATGGTACAAACGTGTCTAAAATGGATAGGAATGGGGGGGACTAATTCTAAATGGAAAAACTTTCATTGATGGAAAGCCTTTTAAAAATTGGTGGAGGGATGATTGAGATCTTTTCTAATCTTATAGATCTTTTTATGTATTATTTAACTTTTTTTTTGATGAGTTGAAAATGGGTCCAAGATCTCAAGGGGCTTTGCTTTTGGTGGGATTGGATGGTTAGGATGGCAAGATGTTTTTTGGAACGCTTATGCTTTAGAGGATCTTTTTTAGGGGGTGTATGCGTTTACAACCTTAAAATGAGATTAGGAGCGGCATTGTGGATCATGGACGTTTTTAAAGGATTGCCACAAACTTTTACAGATCTAAATGGTGAATTGAGTGAAAATTGCCAGAGGAAAAAATATGTTGTGGATAAATGGGGAATTTAGATAATGGTGAAAGTTTGGGCATTCTAGTCCTATAAGGGCAAAAAAAATGTTTAATGTTTTCCCTCGTTTTCCCGCGGGGTGTATACCCTTTTTTTAGGAATGGGGAACTGGTTAACCCACAAATTCCCCTTTTACTAATTTTTTTTATTCAAATATTTCCTTTCGTTGAAAAATGGTGTTGTAATCTTTGCAAGATACTTTGTTATATTTTACAAAAAATATGTTTAAGTAAACTTGTATTTTTTTAATAAAAAATATGCCAATAGTACCAATATGTTAAAATGTGGTTAACTTGCAAATTATGAAAAGGTGTTTGTATAGTATAAATTACCTTCACTTTGGTTTTACTTATAAAAATTTGTATAAGTAACTTTGTTATATTGACTTATAATAAATTTAAAAAATATGCCAAGGTTAGCTATGGTTGTACTTGGCTTAAAATAAAAAAATTGTTATGAGTGGGACCTTGAGGTGGGTTGTCACACCTTTCGGAGAAAATTTAAATTGGGTTGGTTAACATGTGCAAGTAACTTACCTAAAAAAATGATTGTTTGGGCTTCAAAAATTGTGTGGAGGGAGTTAAAAAATTAAAAAAGGCTATAAAATGGGGAAGTTTGTTTTATCGTTTTTAATTTAAAAATATTTTTTAGACGTAAAAAAAAACTATAGTGTTAAAAAATTTAATAATGTGCTCGTTTAAATAAAATATATATTTAGACGTAAACTTTAGTGTAAAAATAAAAGTGATGCATTTGTATAAAAAATACTTGTCAATGCAAAATGTGAAATGAGGTTTGTTCATAATGTAACATAACAAACATTTACGAACTTGTGTTGTAACGTACGATAACGTAAGACGTTGAGATGTGTTGTTGTATGTTGAGACAAAAAATGATTACGAGTAACTTGTACATTTTACGTTATGTATTACAAGTTACATGTTTGTCATCAACAAAACAAACAAGACTGTGCATATTAAATATCGTAATATTTACACTAACACATAAACCATAAAATTCATTTGGACTAACTTTTTCCTGGCTTAGTTTCTCTTAGATTTTATCCAGTGTCGAATTAAACTCTTCAAGAACCTCTTCTTGACTATCTTTTTCCTGGCTAAGCTTCTCTATCTGTTTGTTAGTGCGAGACTCTAACTCTACGTTAATTTCTCCCAATACCTTAATTTCAGCATCACGTTCAACCATCGAATCAAACTTTTTAAGACCTCTTCTTGACTAACTTTTTCCTGGCTAAGCTTCTCTATCAGTTTGTAAGTGTCAGACTCCAACTCAACGTTAATTTCTCCTAATACCTTGATTTCATCATCACGTTCAACCATTTTAAAAACTTATAGATGAAAGTGAAATGTAACTTTTGATATCTAAATGAAATGGATAAAGTGATTTGTTTTGGTGATACTTGCAAGGTTTACTTAGAGAGGCGGGAAAATTACCCGGTAAACTAAAAGGGACACTTTAGGGTTCAGGGATGAAACTTGTAGTTAAGATTATCAAATTTGTTAAAATATTGAATAAATTTGAAACTTTGTATTTATTGAGGTCCTAACCGTGGAACTGATAGTTGAATGTATGTGAGGGATCAAGCGTGTTATGTTATCATAAAGCAAACACCCCCATATTGGGTTGACCGGTCCGTTGAGCATTTTTATAAAAACACCCCCCCAGTATTTGGGGTTGGGGGTGAACGGGGGGGGTCCGTTATAAATCGCATTTTTTACATCCCAAATGTATCACCGTTTTAATGTTTTCAGGGGCACTTTGTACATTTCGGTTCGGATGGGTGTATATATCATCATAGGGGGGGGGGAACCTTTTTATGTGGTTTTCTGTTATAATTTTTGTTGGGATTGGGTGGTTCTTTTGATTTCATAATGGGGTAATAAATTGTGGATACAAATGAATGTTTAATGTTTGCTCACATGGGCGCGATTGCAAAAAATGGGTTTTTTCACAAGTAGGAGAATTTTTTTAATGTTTATTAGGAACCATACGGTGTAATTTTGACCCAAAAAATAAAATAGGGCAGAAGGGGGCAATTGGGGTTACATGTGTTGGAACTAGGCAGGTTACATGGGGGGATTACACAATGCTTATATAATTTAAACCCTTACTGTGTATGGGACTTACCTGTTAGCTATTAAATGATTAGTGTTCAGGGACTACAGATGCAATAAATGATAGTTACATATTAAAGGGTACAACTTTTAATTTGGTGCGATTGAAGGATACAATTTTTCACATAAACACTGACAAAAAAAAAATAAACAAAAACCATCGCATGTTCGTGTAACATACACAAACATAAACAAAATACTAAAATCTAATTGCTTAATTACACCCAATAACCGTAATTCTTTACAAATGGATACAACTGGTGGTAGTGAAAGCAACTCTCCTATTTGGACGAATGTTAGTATTGTTTTTAATTAAAAGTTCCAATCCATGTTTAATTGTCTTTTTTATGCATTATTCTTTTGAGATGGTCTATTATTGATTTCAGTTTTTTTCTTTATAGATGAAAATGGCGTCGTAGATATGGACGCCACGATGGATAACCTAGAAGACATGATATCGAATCTAGAAAACATCTTTGCCTATCTAAAAATAAGCAGATGCTTGAAAGAAAAGAAAACAAACCGAACACAAAGTTAACAGTTATTCTGATGTATCTTGTGGAATGAATATCTTGATTTATTGTTGAAGTAGAAGTAATTAAAAGTGGACCTTTAGTTACCATATTACCAGTACATCTAGTTACAAATAGGTTGTTAACCAAACATTTTTTATTTACAAAAATCATTATGAACCAGTCTGATAAAAGTTCTGATGAAACACCTTCTTCTGATGATACAACAGATGAGAACATTGCAAAATTTGAAGTTGCAGCTAAATCAAAAGATTCCACCTCCAAGCCAGAAAAGGTTACAACTCATAAAGTTGTAACCCAAAAGGTTCAAACTGAGCCATTTTTTGCTAAAAGCCCTGTTCCAATAAGGAATTGCATACTAGGCCTTGCAGCATCTCAAACATGAGCTTGTATTGGTAACAAAATATTTAGAATAAGAAAACCAAAAGATGCAATAATTTTAGATCAAGACATAATTGAAAAAATAAAGGTTTGAACAAGAGGAAATGTTGTTGTTCAAGTTAACAATAAACATTGTAAAAAGTGACATGTTTGTTTGTGTTTAACAGTAGTAATTGAAAAACAATGAATTTTTTACCGTTAAGGTTTGTTTGATCATACATTGAATGGTAGTTGATCAGACAATTTATGTTTAAGAATTTAATATTTTGGTTATGCATGTTATGTCCATTTTAATAATGTTGCTTGAATGTGAATAACTACTTATGAACTACAATGGTGAAACCTTATTCAGCATTGTATACTTTTACATGTTGAAGTAATATGTTTTGATAAGTTTGACTTTTACAAGTCAGCTGGGTTGGTGTCCAAAATAATACCACTTCACTGTCGTTTAAGGATAAGGACCAACGGTGATAGTTTATTTGTTAGAGTTTGACTTGGGTAAGTTGCATTTGACTTAAAATTTACCCTGATAGAAAAATACCTTAATTACAAATTTCATCCTTGCAACTTTGGTCTTATCTTATCCTCTTGTATTCCTATTTAATGATGTCTCAGATTTTGTGTGTTTCCAAAGTGCTTTTCCCACCCAATTTTGTGTGTTCCTAAAGTGATTTAACTCACTATTTGTATTCTATTTTACCCATAATTCTGGTAATAACTTGAAAAATCACTACATATCAGAGACGATGTCACAAAATCAAAGCACACGTGCTCGGGAAAACTCTGCACAACCACATGTACTCCTTACAAATGACGACCTTTTGACTAAAATATTAATCCGATTACCTATTGTATGTATTCATCTCTTCATAACCGTATCTAAACAATGGCTAAGAATTCTCACTTCCCTTGTTTTCACCGTTAACCGCAGCAAAATCCCTAACCTTGATCCTCTTGCTGGTATTTTTGTTAATCACAATAGAAATTTATTTGAATGTGACTTTGTGTCGTTATATTCCAAACTTGAGTCAAGAAAATCCGCTATAGTTAACTCCTTCACTCTTGGCTCCACTGTGGAAGCTGATAATGTTAAGATCTTGCAATCTTGTAATGGTTTGCTTATGTGTAGTGGTTCGGCGTCACCTGCTTTTTATTACTTATATAATCTATGCACTAATCTGTTTAAAAGGTTTTTGCAACCAGAAAACTCGCATGTTGATTCACATTTTCACATAACTGTTGTATTGAGAATGGCCTTTGATCCTAGAAAATCACTTGACTAAAAGTGGTGCAAGTTGCTGCACGCCCAAATTCTAACCTTGAAATTTAAGTTTACTCTTCAAAGACAAGCAATTGGAGCCAATGTAGGGACTGGTTAATCTACTACAATTTTGCTCATTTTGTTAGTGCAATATATTGGAATGATGCCTTTCATTGGCTAGAAAGTGATAATAGGCAGCTTACCCTTTACAAATTAAATATTAAAGAAGACCATGACCATCCAATTATAACAACCTTAGAATCCCTCATGGGTTGCATCGGTGAAAGTGTCGGTAACCAAATAAATCACTTCACTTCATATTGATGAACAAGAAATTAAGATTGGATGATGAGAAGAATTATAGAGAGAGAAAGTAGAAAGAGAAAGTGAGATTGTTTACTTGCAAATGTGTAAGTTACAAATGACCAACCCACTCTCCATCCATGGAGAGTGGTATTTATACCTAGACTAAAAGGCTTACTTGCCTTTAGTATTTCTACGGGCCGGGCTCGGGTTTACTTGGGCTTTCGCCCGATACACGTGACCGGTTAGCTTACATATAAGAGCCCATTTACCCGTCTATCCTATTACAACGTATATTAATTAATGACTGAGACCTAATATAATTAATGAAGGAACTTCCATTGTTCGACTCAATATTTTGAGGCTAAAAATCTCCCCCGAAGTGAGTTTATTGTGACACTCCTTTGTGAGATCAATGAGATTGCTTTTGTCATTAAGCTCTTGTGATCTTTGTCTCTGTCTACATTGTAGGCTTGTTCCTTCATGCTATGTAGTCTTTGATCTTGAGCTTGTCATTGTCTTTTGACTTCGTCTTTGCGTCCGAGATCTTTAAATCTTTATCCTTCTGTCTTGATCGTCTTTGCCACCTTGCGATCTTGTGTCTT